>JAWPHD010011359.1:0-84643 GCA_037043455.1 Cyrtodaria siliqua
CAAAACGAGGAAATTTCCTCGTTTTTACATGGATCGGCATAACTGTGGCAAAACGAGGAAATTTCCTCGCCTTTTGTACATGTACTTTAATTTGATTGTGTTTGTTCATTGTACATAACTTTTAATAATAAAGATTGATACTATATATTGTTTTACGTTGTTGTTACTGGGCACGACTGCTGCAAAACGAGGAAATTCCTCGTTTTTGCATGGATAGGATTTCCACATGACTCAAAACACTGTTTGTTGTTACTTGGCACTACTGCTGCAAAACGAGGAAATTTCCTCGTTTTTATGCCATGAAAATGCGAGGAAATTTCCACGCTCGTATCAATGTGGCCTCTGCATGGAGCACATTTTAGCTCTTGGATAGCACGTTTTTTTTGCAAAGTGAAAATTGGGCGGTGTTTATTTGCATTTTTACCCTATATAAAATGCTCATTTATATAGTGAAAAAGGGATTTTATTGGCAAATCCCTTTTTATTCTGGCGCCTTTTATTTATGATACATCAAATTGTTTTGCCAGTTTGGAAATATTGCAACAACTATCTTGAATTGTGTAGGGTTTAAACCATATCGTTTAGTGTGAAGTCTTAATAACATTAACATAATGGCAGATATTTAGAATCCGTTCGATGGAGCTTTTAGATCTCTTAATACAGTTATGGACCTTTAATTTACCTTGAAAATAGAATATTAGTTACTGCAATTACTGTCTTATCAAATTGTAAACTTCCAAATTGGTTCACTATTTTGTCACAGACGTTTGATTGTATTTATCAGAAAAATAACGGGGTTTTTATTGACTAGTTTCGATGGAAGGCGATTGAGCGACGTCATTGTTTGGGTATGACGTCTGACAGAGTTTCTCCAAATCATCTTGAATACTATCTAAATGATTTATTTGAAATTTGCACTTTTGTTACATATGATCATTAACTGTCCAGCCAACATTGGTGTTTCTGTGACCTTGAGTTTCAATTCTAGGTTCTGATTGATTGAACAGGCAACTTCTGGTTAAGAAGTTTGTCAACGTTTTTCAAACACATCATGAGCTTGAATATTTTCCTACGGTTTGTATCGCCTTGATCCATGGGACGCAATGTATTAAATAGTGTAAAAGAATCATGTTTACAGTTTAAAACTATAAGTATCACTAAATGTGATCCGTATCCTATTTCGAGTCAGAAACAAATTATGGTATAAAAGTCGAGAAGGAAATATAACATTCACAGAACACAATCAATCAACCAAACACACGTATTTGAAACAAACACCAATCACAAGGATAGATAAGAGCAAAGTATGCGAAATGGCAAACTCAAACGGTTGAAATATGGGTACCTCCTTGGAATGGTCAGTGACAATATGGGTACCTCCTTGGAATGATCAGTGACATAAAGGCTGCTGGGGTTAAACCAGGTTATAGAGTGCACCATACCTCACTCTTACCCTATTTCATTCCAATAAAATTCGACCAGCCAGGCTATAACCCCTTACAAACTAGAAAGTATGAATAGCAATTAGTAGGCAATATAAGTATAACACAAAATGATCATGTACATATGAATAGATGTTCCCAGAAAGCCACAAAGCAAATACTTGTCAGAAGCCAGGACAAAAAAAAAGAATGATGACGATCAGACAATATTAAATCAAACATTAGGCCTATTTAGGTAGAAGCACATTCATTCATTACGATATATAGTATTGAAGGATAGAGATAGAGAGCAGAAGAAGGCCCTTTACTATATACATATACTATAACTATATTCTTTCTAGCCTTCTATATTATATATCGTAATAAATTCCTGTGAGTAGAAGTTATCATAGGGTTCAAAATCAGTCGGGTCATCGCAACATTAATTGTAAAGCATTGTGGCGAACTGTAAATGGGTCAACATCTAAACATGCAGTGCATTGCATAATGATAGGGTCATATCCTATTTTGTTATGTTTGTTAACAAGTTTAACACAGATTGTATGAATGTGATAATGACCAATAATCTTAAAAAGTCTGTACATATAGTCACCACAGTATTCACTTTGTGACAGACCTTGTAGCAGAAGTGTTCTGACAATACTTTAAGTAAATCAGAGTTATGATAATAAACCTTCGCAAAGGTTTTTCCGGATATAAAACTCAACGAAGCACTGTTAAAGCTGGAGTAGATGAAAAGCAAAACAAACTTCCAACTATGTACGGTATTCCTAATTTACAAAAACAGCCTAATAAAGCACACTTTTTTTCCTATTTCTAGTGTCTGCATAACTACAGACATCTCCAAAGGTATAACGTCCTGTCTTACTGCCGCTGTAGATCACGTAACACAATATTGTGCTAAAGCTTATGCTAACTTTTGGATTAATATATTTTGGTCGTTATTACTTTCTTGAAAACGAATGCAATAAATGTCACGCAAACCTTTTCAAATATAAGCTTATTGCTCTTATTCAATATTTATGTTAGTGAATAAACACTAATGTTTGCTCAGCATTATACTGCGGTAGATTAAAATGTATTCTTTGGCATATCACTCCGCCATTCAAAATGGACTCTACCATTGCGTTTTTCATAGGGTTGCATTATATCGTTTGTTCTTACCGTCATTTTCTAAAATTTCAGAGCTCTAAACAGCCTACCTAAAATTAAAATACTAACCTAAATACATCAAAAATATCCAAAGTAATCGGAGTTCCGTTAGATTGTTTACCAATCAGCACCACCCCATGTCATTAATGGTGTCAGGTCGCGGAGATGATTTCTGATAACCATTTTGATATTTTAGCTATGGTCATGTGACAAATTATGACGTTATCGCAGACTGTTTTCTAAGACGTTGACAGAGTCTCATGGTGATCCTGGTAAAGATTGGGTAATGATCACTGTTAAAAGGCTTATCAAAGGAGGTTGTCACATTATTTTGCAAAGCACTGCATGTTTAGTGTGGAACCCATTTACAGTTCAACGCTTTGCTTTCCACTTGATTGTGCGAGCGCCGGAAAGATTGTGGACCTATGATGACGTCTACCTAAATCCTGAAAGGACGGTAACGTTCGATGATTGTCTTTAATATTGTCTAGTCGTTCCCTTAACAGTGTCAAAATTGAAATGATCTCTCTTGTCATAGAGTTGGCTTATTATTTCTCAGTTTCAATCGCGAGATGTAAATCGAGAAAAGAAGATATAGCAACTATGAGAAATATTAGCTTTTTTTGAGGTGAAGTTCTTTGGAAAGAAAGTATATGTAGTAAAGAAAAGAAAGGGTTGTAATTGTCCAAAATATCATCCATATACAAAGGTATAATAAAAGGCTTCAATTGCATCTGCCTAAGCGTATCTGGTAAAAGACTAAAAATGAAACCTCTAACATAACAAAACAAAAACAAATCTGCAACAAGAGTTGCACATTTCGTTCTCATTTGGGATTCCAACAATTTGTCTATAAACAGTAGTGTCATACTTAACTAGTTCCATATGTGTAAAAAATATTATCTTATATGAATATAAATGCTTCGAAAACAACTACGTGACAATTTCACATAGTGTAATTGTCCAGAACCCTTCAACTAAATATTAGTGAGAATCACTAATCATTTACTGTAGTTGCCTTGTACTCAGTCTGAAATTTAAATATTTGCAAACATCAAGGGCGATAACTTTGTAAACCACCCCTCAATTGTTCTCATTGTCAAACAAAACCGAGACCTTAATAATATTACCCCAAAAAGCATGGAAAATCAAATGCTATTTATTACAATCATCGTGAAAACAATCACGCTCCTTAGTCAGAGGACGATATCCTCTTTGTTCAATTAGAATATTACACAGTAATTGATGATATTTTAAAGCAAAGTAGGAAACAATCAGACGATGGAATTTTTCGACTATTTAGAGCAATAACTGGATACTCGTCTAACCTGTCTGAAATCCGTTTGATATAAAGTTACATGCCAAACTGTGTGAAAATCAAAACCAATGTATTTAATGTATTGTGTACGAAAGCTGAAATTTGCATTTTTGCAATAATCAAAGGGCAATAACTCAGTAAGGCAGGTGTCAATTCTGCTCATTGTCATCTTGTCAAAGTTCATATTCATATAAAGTCCCACACTAAATAATGTGAGGATCGGAATCCGTTTTTTAAAGTAATGTGTGTACTCAAGCTAAAATGTGCCTATTCTTTCAATAACCAAGGGTAATAACTCTTTAAAGCAAGTGTCAGTTTTACTCAATATTGAACTTGTCAAAGGCCTTGTAGGTATAAGGCCTAACACCATACAACATTTAGTAGGAATCGGAAACCGTTTACTGCAGTTATTGTGAACACAAGAAATTCGCATTATCCCTGGCACAGGACAAAACAAAATTCATAAAAGGTCTATAACTCTTGTTAAAATTAGTAAAGTGTAACATAATCAGGTCTTGATTCTGTAGTTTGATATTTCATATACACATACAGGTTTCAAATACTGGAACTGTATTTGCCTAAAAGGACGTGTGCAAATTTCTTTATTTTCCTTTGAATGTTTGTTAAGCGATTTTCATATATTGGCTTGGTACGAATGGGTTACCGTAGAAATCGCGATGCTGTTACGAAATGCAAAGTATGCCAGAAGTCCATACAGTGGTTTCATATATACAAGACCCCCATCTGTTAATATTTAAAAAATCAGGAGTATATCTTTCCGGGTAAACGTTTTCGTTTTTTTCAGGCTTGGGTCCCCGCCTAACTTTACCTTATCTTGTTTTAATCGCCTTACTTCCAGATACATTAAACAATGCATTGCTGTATTATTACATGCAATGATGTATTATAATTAAGAAGAGCTGTCACATTTTCAGTCCATCCATGTCATGCCTGATTGGAAAGAAACCTTTCATTACATGGATGCACAAATCATAGTTCACCATGCTTTCAGTACCTTCGGTACTTTGATTTCTATAGCTTGTAGTCGAGTTGAGGACTTTAATACCGTATGTGTAACTAAAACGCTACAGGGCTACCGTTACCACAAATATCAATATGTAGTTCGACTTCATCTGAGGATTCACATTCTGTTGGGTAATCCCATAATCAAAGAGGAAAGAAATCTTATTAAAAACATATCCTAATTGATCATGCTAATTACGCTTTGACACTCTCCGCTATAGGATATGGACCTTGGAGGTCACGTCAGATCAATCTTTCATCTAGTAATCAATATTCTTGTGAAGATCAACTAAATTCAACTAATGAAATCGCGCGTTTCATATGCATTTCAAATGACGAGTGAGTGTGTGTATACTTTATCAATTAAAAGTCGCCTCGTCACACAAAATAGTAAAATTAGTTGGACGAATATTATATTTTATCATGCAGATATGTACTTTTGTGCCTAATAAAGGGGTGACCTAATACATTTTGCTTTATTAGGCACTGACCAATAGAGCAAATCAATGAGGAATCTCTCGGCGTTTATTGTACGTAACGTTATCTGACGTCATGCACTTAATGTTGCCTGACGTCATAAAACAAACAAAAACAACAACATGGCGGCGTTCTCGATAAGCGTAACATTCTGAGAAATAGGTAATAATAGTAATTTATACAGAAAATGTGGATAATCTACATGATAAATAGAATATTATGTCAGTGCCGTTTACTATCAAGTTTATTAGGCTCGGCACGAAAACGAATGGCTCGGCACAGCCTCACCATTCGAGCCTCACCATTCTTCGTTTTCTAAGCCTCGCCTAATAAACTTGATAGTAAAAGGCACTGACATAATATTCTCTATGTATCAATGCAATATGGATATAACCCCGTTTTTAAGCGAAAATCCTCATAAAACACATAGATCTATATCCGAATAAAGATAAAGTCTTCGTGTGTTATTGCTGTGGATTGCTCGATAAAATTCAAAGAAATGCACTAGATGGCATGTTTTACATCAAGATACGAAGAAAATCATGGGCGCTGTCATGTGTGTTTTGAAAATATATATTCCACCGAAATTATTACGACATTAGATATTCTAAATAGTAAGTCATAGTACATCTGGCCCGTTTATCTCAGTTGATAGCGAAGTCGACCATTGCCACGAGAGTGTAATTTTAGTGTGGGTTCCTTTACTAAATCCTTCACTAAGAATCCATTATGCTATTTGCATTATTTGTACTCTATATTTTGTTATGTCTTTTTCTCGTGTCTGTTGTCTTTATGGGGTCAGGTTTGGCACACAAAAGAGTTTGAAAAGCGCCAAATGTTTTTTTCGCCGGCACTTTGTTATAGTTTTGAAACTAAATGGATAATGATTTAAGTAATTGGTTCTCACGGAAACGCACTTGTCTGCTAACGCTTTAACCGACTTTTTACATATTGACGGGTTTCTACCGTATATATAAATGATGTCAGCACATTCTAGCGGGCCTGATATTTTCACGTCGAAGAATTTTATAACTAGAAAATATGTTACAAGATACGGTATGGATAGAAATAAAGGATCGGGATAGAAATAAAAGATCGGGATAAATCGTTTATCCTATGTACTATTTACAGACAACCTACTTCGTCCAGTGGTTTCTGGACAGACCTAAAATTCTCTCGATGTGTGTAATGCTGTTGTTATGGTTGGATATATAAATGAAGATCAATTAAATCCTAGTAGTCATTGTCTCAAAGATATAATGCTTATTAATAACCCCATTACTATTATAAATGAACCTACACGGGTAACTGACCGGTCAGCAACTTTGTTAGATCCTATTGTTATACCAAATCCATTCGATTTTATTAATTCCGGTGTAATAAAAATCCCTTCCGATGTAAGCGACCATATTGGTACTTACGTTGTCGTATAACAGACGTGTTTGGCTATACAAAAGGGCTGATTTTGATAAACTTAATGCGCTCTTGTTAACTCATGACTGGAGCTGTTTTAACGAAGAATCTGTTGACTAAACGTGCAAACGTTTTACAAGCACGATTATAGATTTAGTTAATATAGATATCAAAATCGAACAGGAAAAGTAGCATTTAAGGACGACAGTCAACCACAAACACACACAGAAACAAAGAACAACTTTAAAGATGAATCAAAGGACTGAAGGTCCTGAGAGTCGCCAAGATTGAACAGTGTCTGTCTTCTTGGTGAGGCTATAGGTTATGTTAAATCTTACAGGTGTGGCGTATTAAAATGAAATGTTGCAGCTTAGAAATGAGATTCTTTTTTTGTACTGGAGTAAGCAAGCTGATGCAAAGGACAGTACTAATACTTTTGCCAAACGATAATAATCAGAGCCGACATGGTGAAACTTGAGCGAAACTTGGAGCCAATTTTTTAATCAGGTTTTATTAGACTATCAGGGCCTCCTCTGGCTATATTTTTCTTTTTGTCACCACTTTCTACAAGTTAAAGAATTAGGAGCCTAGACTAGAATGCATTTTAAAATAGGATTCCAGGAACTCCTTACACTTTAAATAATGAATAGAAATATACGTTATATCTGTATCTATACATATATATATATTTTTTCCACCAACATGTATTTGTAAAGGACAGTTTTTCTTATTTGATTATGTAAAATAATAAAAACAAAAATCCGAAATTATGTACCATCCGAACTCCTATGACACCGCTCTTTTACGGCCCGAAAATTTCACAAACATTCAATCGAGCCCCGGGCATCGGACTATCCTACATTTCGAGCACTGTATGTTCCAATAGATTTCCTCTTGATACACTGCGAGATAATTATTTTTTATTGAATTCCAGCAAAGAAATAAACACTACATGCCTTGGGTAAATGAAATGAATTAATATTAAAGAGATGTTCGACATCCGGGTAACTACGCTATTGAAACTTTCCATTCATATAATATGTATACGTGTATTATTGCGCATAGTATTTCAATACATTTTCAAGAAAGACACGTATATGCTGTATACAATGACAATTATTCACAATCAGTAGTTATATTATTCGGTATATATAACGTTCATGTCAGTCACCTTATGAAATTAAGTTATACTTGAGGCAGTTAAAGGAACTACATACTCGAAGTGCATTCTCGACGTGCGTAAAGCTCCTCGTCCGAAAATTGGTGTATTAATGCGCATAATATTTCGGTAAATCTACAAAAAAGACACGTTTATACTGTATACAATTACAATTATTTCATTATTTCACAATCAGTAGTTATATTACTCGGTATACATAACGTTCATGTCAGTCACCTTATCAAATTAAGTTGTATTTGAGGCAGTTAAAGGGGACTACATTGCCGAAAACGGTAAAGCTCCTCAACGAAAAAGTCCATATTCAGAAATTGCAGTATACACGATTCCAAAGAGTCAGCCATGCGTGACTCAATAAAATGCCAAATAAGACACCTCAAACACAAAATAGGCCGCTGGGGTTTAAACCAGGTTCTAGGGTGCAGGTTTAAACCAGGTTCTAGGGTGCACCAAACCTCACACACCCTATTGTCAACCCAATAAAACGGGACAATGTAAATAAAAAATCCCCGCCATGAACTATTCTAACCAACAAGGCAGCATTTATAGGCAATATAAGTAAAATACAAAGATGCTCGTGTATATATAAATACAAAAAAACATTGGTACGATTCCGAACTAAGACGCGTCAAGCGTACGCGACCACCAAAAACAAAAGGCTATCAGTACCAATACACCCGAGAATTTGGCACTAAACAAATCATTAAGAAACAAAGTAAATAATTTAAGAAAGCATGGAAAGGAACATTTCTTAGCAATTTGGACGATATTAAAATACGATGCAAATGTCACAGATCAACGCAAATACTGGAAAATCTTAAAACACTTTATAAAGTCAAACAAACATTCTGAGTTATTCCATCACTTGTTACAACATTAGATACTGGTGAAGTGATTTACTCATTTTCTGATAAAGAAAAGGCTGAATGCTTAAATGGTTACTTCGCTTCAAAATCGACTGTTGATGACTCAGATGCGGGATTGTCACAGTTTTTTCACAGAACTAATTCGAGAATAGATGATAAAGTAATACAGGAATCTGAAATTGTAGATATAATTAAGATTTTAGTGATGCACAAGGCTAGTGGAGAGGATGAAATAAATCATAAGATGTTAAAAGAAACAGTTAATACCATTTCAAAAACACTCTCTATACTTTTTAATCGCTCCATTAATGAAGACATTTATCCCGACTTATGGAAAAGTGCTATTGTTATGCCATTATTTAAAGCGGGAGCCTTTAATTGCCCCCAAGGCACTATAGACCTATTTCGTTACTTAGTTGCGTTGCAAAGATTTTAGACAGAATTATTTTTAAACATTTGTTTAACTTCTTAGTCTTTAACAATTTAACTTTCGCTAACCAATTCGGTTTTCAACTGGGTCATTCCACAGTTTACCAAATATTAGATATTTACCATCAAATATGCCAAACACTTGTGGCAAATCACTTCATGTGTCTTTGTCTTTGCTGATATATCTAAGGCATTTGATCGCGTTTGGCGGAAAGCTTTACTATTTAAACTGAAACAAAATGGTATCGATGGCAAATTATTATCATGGATTTCAGATTACCTCTCCAATAGAAAAGAGATAGTCTTTATAGGAAATGCCAAATCTGAATGAGCTAAAACATGGTTAGTGAATGTTAACCCAAATAAAATGAAGTTTTATTTATAACGTCCACAAATAACATCAGACAACCAATTTTATTTTTTATTCTAACACGACCACTGCAGTCTTCCATATTCACAAAGAAGGGAGACAGCTGTATGTTATTCTACGATAAAACACAGCTGTTACATTAATTCCCCGCGTATATTTCATCCGTTGGAAGCGCCACGTTACATGACGTCACTTGGTAAATAAACGTCACGAAGACAAACTGAACAGTAATTTTAATGAAATATTAATTACAACAAAATTACCATTCTCCCAAACCATGCACCCCCCCGAAATAAACCCATCATATGCACATGTACATATAACATTAATAAGCATCTTGAATAAGGTGAGAACGTTTGACATCATACAGCGCAAGCTATATGACGTAAGCAATGACTTAATTGTTTGTCACGTGAAAACTAGTGCATTGAAACGCAGAACTTTGCATACGGGGGCGTCCAGCGGAACAGCCTGTAAACATAGCAGCCTGATTACCTTGACGTCCGAGATTACATATAGTGCCCCAACAATATCGTAAATAATGGGGGAATTGTTGTGTTAGAATCGAAATAATAAATACGGACCTGTATTTTATCGGTGAATAAAATACAGTTAGTCGTTCGGATGCGAGAAATTAAATCACTCGTGGTTACGCACTCGTGATTTAATTACTACGCATCCGAACTCCTAACTGTATTTTATTCACCGATAAAACACAGGTACTTATTTATTATTTCTTAAATGACGTACAACTAACATTTATAGAACATCACAAACATCTAGGCCTGACTATAAGTAATAATGGTAAATGGCATGAACATATTAAAAACATTCTAACCTCATCATCCAACGTTTTAGGCCTAATGAGAATTTTAAAATATAAAGTAGGTCGAAACACTATGAATCAAATATATATATATCATATGCGACCAATTTTAGGGTATGCTTCCACAGTGTAGGACGATTGTACTGTCGGTGAGAGAAACTCTTTAGAACAACTGCAGTATGAAGCTGCACGTTTTGTTACCGGTTTGACTCGATCCGTATCAATTAACAAATTAATCGTCGAAATTGGATGGCTTTCGCTAGCCATGCTAGCAGACAGACGAACATTTCAGATACGTATAACTGTATTTAAAGCTAAAAACAACATGTTGCCCGAGCGTGTAAATAACTTGTTTCCTCCGTTTGTTAGATATTAATAATTACAACTTGAGGAACTCCGAGGACTACGTAACACCGATAAGGAGAATCGAGATATTTTCCAAATCGAAATCCCTTCGCCATTAAGTCTTTGGAATAATTCTACCTAAACATGTTCATTTTCTGTCTTTTTTTTCTCCTTCTTTCTGTTTTTTTCCTTTCTTTCACCCAACTATCGAGACAACTGTTTACGTCTACATTTGTAAACATAATAGGTGGCTTTGAAGTAGAATACCGCTTAAGACGGTGCTAGGGGCGTGAGAGGTGTTGCTTCTTTCATTACTTCTCATGAACAGACTCAATAAAACCGAGTCTGCTGATTTATTCTCTTAATTGTGTTTGTTGCACACAAAGGATCACCTTTATCAGTATTTATTTAGACCATTTATTGTCTGTATTCATTGTTGCTTAATATATTTACTATAGCCATAACATTAAAATTGTTCTTTGTAATTTAAATTGTATTGGGAAGGGCCGCAATTAATGCTGTAAGAACTTCAGGCCCGACCCATTTGCATACTTTGTAAAAAAAATGCCATCAAATATGTTTAAACCACTAGTGTGGGTTCAATCCTACGAATCGGTAGATCTACTTGTTGTACCGCTATTATATTCCGTCAAACAATCTTTTCTTTTTCGGTAAATATTCAATAATGGTTGGTGTGTTATGTTTGTCAGCTCAGTTATTTTGTGTTTTGTAAGCTAAAAGTTGCGGACATTGTCTCTTTCAATATCGAGCGTAGACTGCTCCACAGCGTTTTAATGAAACGCGAAATGCGCAGTGAGGCAGACTATACCGAGCAATTTTTTAGGCTGAAATCTGATTGACTAATCATAAGGTCAATTTGACGTAACCTCCAATGCAGTGTTGTCAGATTCTTAGTAGCGTAGAGTACCGTAGCGTGATAAGGGTCTGATTTAATGAGATTGAGAGGAAAGGTTAGTGGTGAGCTATAAACGGTTCAACCACTGAACATGCTGTGCGTTGCAAACACATAGGGTCATAACCTATTTTGATACATTTTTAACACGTTTGATAACGAGAATATGAAAATGATAATGATCAACGAAGTATGTAAATAAAGGCACCATAAAAGAGTTTGATTTCCCTTCCCTTATCGCAGAACCTTATCGCAGAAGAGTTTTAAATTACTGTTATATTTTATAAGTAGATCAGTATTCTAATTAAAACATAACGCGTGAAAAAAGGGTGAAAATATGTCAAATCACGGAAATAACCGAATGTTCCTTATGACTGATACGGACTTACCGATTAGTTACGATTGTATACGATGTGTCACGCGTATGGTTTGTCGTCTGCACTCCATCCTGTTTTCGCGCCAGATTTTTGGCTATACATGTATGTTGAGCTGTCATATTTGACCATAACTCAACGGAAATGACTTGACTAGTAATGCTAAGAAGATGAAATAAAAGAGTTAATAGATAGATATAAAATAAAGAAACAAATCAGGCATTATACACGGATCATAAAGAAAGTTTAACACATTTATAATAAACTGAATGATATAGAACTATCCTTGGATAAAATATGAACCACTTGTGACCATTCATTTTCTGAATTAGACAGTTTCTAATTCAATGGCATTAATTTTAAATCAAATTTCGGAAAAAACAATGTCGAGTATATCTACACTTAGACGTGAACATTAATACGTTATAATTGTTTTCTCCCTGGAAAACAGCGTAGTAAGTTAACTGAAGTTGACAGTTCAACAAATTCATTGCAGAAGTATATGATAAATAGAATAAAAAATGTTTATTTTCATATCACACCCTATATCAGGCCTTCGACCTGTTGTCTCAGGCTTGATATAGGGTGTGATATGAAAATACCCATTTATTATTCTCTATATATCACGACCTCGATTAATATATTAAACGAGATTATTTATTGAAATGACTCTGATTAATAGTCTTAAATGGAACCTGATTTAAAAGATGATTTTCTTAATTGATTATCACAAAACGTTCAACAATGTCGTTATCTCCAAACACTGTTAATGGATTTGCCTTAGGATAATGTGGTAGACTTGAACAAGATTTAAAAAGAAGAGAAACAATTTGTTATTTTCCTCTCTTGATTTTGTTCATTGTTGCCAATGCGCTTTGATAAGAATGTACGTGTTTTAGTTTGTGTCGGGGTATCTTTATTTACACTGTCCCGTTTTATTGGGATGACAGATAGGTAAGAATGAGTTTTGGTGCATCCAAGAAGCTGTTTCAAACCCCCAGCGGTATTATTTGCCACTGAGCGTTCCAAAGGGGTAGCCCTATTGTCAACCATTTAATATTTGTAATATAATATCTTTCCTCGTGGAGGGGATTTCTTTGTTTACACTGTCCTGTTTTAATGGGATGACGGTAGGGTAAGTGTGAGGTTTGGTGCACCCTAGAACCAGTTTAAACCCCCAGTGGCCTACTTTGCCACTGACCGTTCCAAGGCGGTAGCCCTATTGTCAACCCTTTTGTGTTTGTGGTGTCGTTTGCTTTTATTATTACTTTTGCCTTTTTGTTTGTCTGATTGCGTGTTTGTTTCTGTGTTTTGTGGTTGACAGTCCTCCTTGAATGCTACTTTTCCTGTCCGAGTTTTTTTTATATTTCTTTGTAAATATTGTTTGTTTCTGTGCATGTTTTGGATTGCCTGTGGTCCTTAAATGCTACGTTCCTGTTCTACTTGTATATCTACCTTTAATACTGGTTAATGCTGATTCACATTGGCAACCACATATATCCAGTGCATTGTTATATTACAGCGATTGCATGCATCCAGTACAAATAAATGGAAATGTTGCATTAAACATATACTATTTAAATAAATTAATGTATTGTTTTTTAATGGTCCTTTGGGATCAACGAGCCCAACATAGATGGCTTTGAAGTAGAACACCGCTTAAGCCGGTACTAGAGGGTGTAAGAGGTGTTGCTTTTCACATTACCTCTCATGAACAGACTCAATCAACCCGAATCTGCAACTTTATTCTCTTGTTTGTGTTTGTTGCTTCCAAAGGATCTCCATTATCAGTATGTATTAACATTTACATTAGCGTTCGTTTATTGCAGGGTGACTGTAAAATGTATCCCCGTGCTAGGAATCAGTAGTGTTATTTCTACTGGTCCTTTGGAATCAACGAGCCCAATATAGTTGGCTTTGAAGTAGAATACCGTTTAAAATGGTACTATGGGGCGTGAGAGATGTTGCTTCTTATATTACCTCTCCTGAACAGACTCAATAAAGCCGAGTCTGCTATTCTATTCTCTTGGTTGTGTTGTGCACTCTCATACCCTTTTAGTTGCTTCCAAAGGATATCCATTATCAGTATTGATTAGATACGTAACGATTGCCTTTGATGTAATGGTTGATATTACATGTTTAAAATAGATTAAGCAATGTGTGAATGAGTGGTGTCTTGAGAACGTTGGTGTTAATATTTTTTTTCAAAGGCATTGCATTATACATATTTTAAATCCTTTATTTTCATGAATAAACTAAACTAACAAGAGATTTTCCTATCCAATTTTTGTCGAAAAGGCCGGGTCTTGATAGCAAGTTAAGAATGTGCTCACTTTGTAAACCAATGAATATTGAAGAAATATAAAAGTATCGGACAGGGAAAGTAGCATTCAAGGAGGACAATCAACCACAAAACACAGAAACAAACACGGAAACTAACAAACTCTTTTTCTTTGATGTCAAGCATATGAACATATTAAAGTAATGTATTTTAATATGGAGAGGAAATTCGTTAATTATTTTGCAAAATATGTTTTAGACTATGTTTTTACTCAAGAAACACTAAAATGAACATCATCTGTGTAACTGAAATGTATGGTTTATATTGATGATAAATAAACATGTGCTCAGTTATGTGATAATATTTTACTCTACAAAACCTATAATAATGTATTGAATGTGTAATTAATTTGAGGTCGGATGCTGCATTATTAAATAAAATACGTATATGTCTACGGCTGTATATACGTATATGTCTACGGCTGTATATACGTATATGTCTACGGCTGTATATACGTATATGTCTACGGCTGTCTATACGTATATGTCTACGGCTGTATATACGTATATGTCTACGGCTGTATATACGTATATGTCTACGGCTGTCTATACGTATATGTCTACGGCTGTATATACGTATATGTCTACGGCTGTCTATACGTATATGTCTACGGCTGTATATACGTATATGTCTACGGCTGTATATACGTATATGTCTACGGCTGTATATACGTATATGTCTACGGCTGTCTATACGTATATGTCTACGGCTGTCTATACGTATATGTCTACGGCTGTATATACGTATATGTCTACGGCTGTCTATACGTATATGTCTACGGCTGTCTATACGTATATGTCTACGGCTGTCTATACGTATATGTCTACGGCTGTATATACGTATATGTCTACGGCTGTCTATACGTATATGTCTACGGCTGTATATACGTATATGTCTACGGCTGTATATACGTATATGTCTACGGCTGTCTATACGTATATGTCTACGGCTGTATATACGTATATGTCTACGGCTGTATATACGTATATGTCTACGGCTGTATATACGTATATGTCTACGGCTGTATATACGTATATGTCTACGGCTGTCTATACGTATATGTCTACGGCTGTATATACGTATATGTCTACGGATGTATATACGTATATGTCTACGGCTGTCTATACGTATATGTCTACGGCTGTATATACGTATATGTCTACGGCTGTATATACGTATATGTCTACGGCTGTCTATACGTATATGTCTACGGCTGTATATACGTATATGTCTACGGCTGTCTATACGTATATGTCTACGGCTGTATATACGTATATGTCTACGGCTGTCTATACGTATATGTCTACGGCTGTATATACGTATATGTCTACGGCTGTATATACGTATATGTCTACGGCTGTCTATTTGAGCAATGCTTACATTTCATACTGGAGTAGTTAAAGTGTTGAACTATTAACGGGTTAACGTTACGGTTCTTGTAAATTTCTCTTTAACAATTGATTCAGGGGTTTCATCGTTTGACTGATCGGATAAGATTTCTCACTGGGAAACTTGTTATTATAAGTTAACAATACCACTACCACCACCACCGCCACCACCACAAACAACAACAACAACAACAACAACAACAACAACAACAAAACAATAACAACACAATTAACAAAAGCAAAAACAACAGAACGACAGTGAAAATAATAAAAAAAAAAACTATCCTATCTCTTTTTTCGTTATTTTGAAGAAAAGTATCTTTGTGTGATGTAGTTGACTGTCATCCTAGAATGCTACTTTTCCTGTTCGAGTTTTATATCTATATTTATATTGTGGTCTATTTTCAATTATCTTTAGGAAAATTGAAGCACATAAAATTCCGATCATAAATTGTTTTTTTATCTGATTAAATAAATTATATAATTTATCGTCTATATTTAACCCTATATTGCCTACTAATTCTGCTTTGTTTGTTAGAGAACATAGCCTGGCGGGTATTTCTTTATTTACACTGTCCCGGATGACAGTATGGTAAGAGTGTGGTTTGGTGAACCCTAGAACTGGTTTAAGTCTCCAGCGGCCGTTATGCCACTGACCGTTCCAACGAGGTGCTAACTCTAGAGTCAAGACGTTTGTGTTTGTCATATGCCTTGCTTCTTTTTAACATTTCTTTTTAACATTCTAATTATTATTTGGTTTAAAAACAATTGAGTTGAATGTGTTCTGTGAAAGATTCGTCTGCTGTTCAACTGTTATACCTACTTTCAAGAAATGTATCGACTAACTCGGTTAGTCTTGACTACAAATTAGTACTGTTATTACTTACTGATCCTTTGGGATCACCAATCCTAATCTGTGTGGCTTTAAAGTAGAATACCGTTTAAGCCGCTGCTGCAGGGCGTGAGAGGTGTTATATTACGTCTCATGAACAATAAACCGAGTCTGCTACTTTTCTCTGTTGCTTGTGTGTGTTACTTCAAAAGAATCCCCTTTTCAGTATTTATAGTATCCTGACTTTCTTTTTATTTCTTATAAAAGTCGTTTACGTATATTTTGTTTTTTCGTTTTGTTATATCTTTACGTATTACCTTGCAAATTAATTAGAATGTCCTGTCTTGCGGATTATGTTTTTTGAACTGTTAGAAGTACACTAAAATGGGAAAGAGGAATGACATTACAGTTTTATTCTATCTGGTTCCATACTAAACGAAATTGGAAACATATTTACGTTGTCTTTTATTCTCAACTTCCTCTTAATCTACGAGAGCTTATTCCCAGTTCAAATACACCTAGGTAGTAAAGTCGAACAGGATATGTAGCATTGGCATATAGTAAACACGCACTCAAACAAACAACCATGGGGAAGCATTGTCATACAGTAAACACGCACTCAAACAAACAACAACCATGGGGAAGCATTGGCATACAGTAAACACGCACTCAAACAAACAACAACCATGGGGAAGCATTGGCATACAGTAAACACGCACTCAAACAAACAACAACCATGGGGAAGCATTGGCATACAGTAAACACGCACTCAAACAAACAACAACCATGGGGAAGCATTGGCATACAGTAAACACGCAGTCAAACAAACAACAACCATGGGAAAGCATTGGCATACAGTAAACACGCTCAAACAAACAACAACCATGGCGAAGCAGTGGCATACAGTAAACACGCACTCAAACAAACAACAACCATGGGGAAGCATTGGCATACAGTAAACACGCAGTCAAACAAACAACAACCATGGGGAAGCATTGGCATATAGTAAACACGCACTCAAACAAACATCAACCATGGGGAAGCATTGGCATACAGTAAACACGCACTCAAACAAACAACAACCATGGGGAAGCATTGGCATACAGTAAACACGCACTCAAACAAACAACCATGGGGAAGCATTGTCATACAGTAAACACGCACTCAAACAAACAACAACCATGGGGAAGCATTGGCGTATAGTAAACACGCACTCAAACAAACAACAACCATGGGGAAACATTGGCATACAGTAAACACGCACTCAAACAAACAACAACCATGGGGAAGCATTGGCATACAGTAAACACGCACTCAAACAAACAACAACCATGGGGAAGCATTGGCATATAGTAAACACGCAGTCAAACAAACAACAACCATGGGGAAGCATTGGCATACAGTAAACACGCACTCAAACAAACAACAACCATGGGGAAGCATTGGCATATAGTAAACACGCAGTCAAACAAACAACAACCATGGGGAAGCATTGGCATACAGTAAACACGCACTTAAACAAACAACAACCATGGGGAAGCATTGGCATATAGTAAACACGCAGTCAAACAAACAACAACCATGGGGAAGCATTGGCATACAGTAAACACGCACTCAAACAAACAACAACCATGGGGAAGCATTGGCATACAGTAAACACGCACTCAAACAAACAACAATGGGGAAGCATTGGCATACAGTAAACACGCACTCAAACAAAAAACCATGGAGAAGCATTGGCATACAGTAAATACGCACTCAAACGAACAACCATGGGGAAGCATTGTCATACAGTAAACACGCAGTCAAACAAATAACCATGGGGAAGCATTGGCATACAGTAAACACGCACTCAAACAAACAACCATGGGGAAACATTGGCATACAGTAAACACGCACTCAAACAAACAACAACCATGGGGAAGCATTGGCATACAGTAAACACGCACTCAAACGAACAACCATGGGGAAGCATTGTCATACAGTAAACACGCAGTCAAACAAACAACCATGGGGAAGCATTGGCATACAGTAAACACGCACTCAAACAAACAACAACCATGGGGAAGCATTGGCATACAGTAAACACGCACTCAAACAAACAACCATGGGGAAGCATTGGCATACAGTAAACACGCACTCAAACGAACAACCATGGGGAAGCATTGTCATACAGTAAACACGCAGTCAAACAAACAACCATGGGGAAGCATTGGCATACAGTAAACACGCACTCAAACAAACAACCATGGGGAAACATTGGCATACAGTAAACACGCACTCAAACAAACAACAACCATGGGGAAGCATTGGCATACAGTAAACACGCACTCAAACAAACAACAACCATGGGGAAGCATTGGCATACAGTAAACACGCACTCAAACAAACAACAACCATGGGGAAGCATTGGCATACAGTAAACACGCAGTCAAACAAACAACAACCATGGGGAAGCATTGGCATACAGTAAACACGCAGTCAAACAAACAACAACCATGGATAAGCATTGGCATACAGTAAACACGCAGTCAAACAAACAACAACCATGGGGAAGCATTGGCATATAGTAAACACGCACTCAAACAAACAACCATGGGGAAGCATTGTCATACAGTAAACACGCACTCAAACAAACAACAACCATGGGGAAGCATTGGCATATAGTAAACACGCACTCAAACAAACAACCATGGGGAAGCATTGGCATACAGTAAACACGCACTCAAACAAACAACCATGGGGAAGCATTGGCATACAGTAAACACGCACTAAAACAAACAACCATGGGGAAGCATTGGCATACAGTAAACACGCACTCAAACAAACAACCATGGGGAAGCATTGGCATACAGTAAACACGCACTCAAACAAACAACCATGGGGAAGCACTGGCATACAGTAAACACGCACTCAAACGAACAACCATGGGGAAGCATTGGCATACAGTAAATACGCACTCAAACAAACAACCATGGGGAAGCATTGGCATACAATAAACACGCACTCAAACAAACAACCATGGGGAAGCATTGGCATAAAGTAAACACGCAGTCAAACAAACAACAACCATGGGGAAGCATTGGCATACAGTAAACACGCACTCAAACAAACAACAACCATGGGGAAGCATTGGCATACAGTAAACACGCACTCAAACAAACAACAACCATGGGGAAGCATTGGCATACAGTAAACACGCACTCAAACAAACAACCATGGGGAAGCATTGGCATATAATAAACACGCACTCAAACAAACAACAACCATGGGGAAGCATTGGCATATAGTAAACACGCACTCAAACAAACAACAACCATGGGGAAGCATTGGCATATAGTAAACACGCACTCAAACAAACAACAACCATGGGGAAGCATTGGCATATAGTAAACACGCACTCAAACAAACAACCATGGGGAAGCATTGGCATACAGTAAACACGCACTCAAACAAACAACAACCATGGGGACGCATTGGCATACAGTAAACACGCACTCAAACAAACAACCATGGGGAAGCATTGGCATACAGTAAACACGCACTCAAACAAACAACCATGGGGAAGCATTGGCATATAGTAAACACGCACTCAAACAAACCACCATGGGGAAGCATCGGCATACAGTAAACACGCACTCAAACAAACAACCATGGGGGAAGCATTGACATACAGTAAACACGCACTCAAACAAACAACCATGGGGAAGCATTGGCATACAGTAAACACGCAATCAAACAAACAACCATGGGGGAAGCATTGGCATACAGTAAACACGCACTCAAACAAACAACCATGGGGAAGCATTGGCATACAGTAAACACGCACTCAAACAAACAACAACCATGTTGAAGCATTGGCATACAGTAAACACGCACTCAAACAAACAACCATGGGGAAGCATTGGCATACAGTAAACACGCAGTCAAACAAACAACCATGGGGAAGCATTGGCATACAGTAAACACGCACTCAAACAAACAACCATGGGGAAGCATTGGCATACAGTAAACACGCAGTCAAACAAACAACCATGGGGAAGCATTGGCATACAGTAAACACGCACTCAAACAAACAACAACCATGGGGAAGCATTGGCATACAGTAAACACGCACTCAAACAAACAACAACCATGGGGAAGCATTGGCATACAGTAAACACGCAGTCAAACAAACAACAACCATGGGGAAGCATTGGCATACAGTAAACACGCAGTCAAACAAACAACAACCATGGATAAGCAGTGACATACAGTAAACACGCAGTCAAACAAACAACAACCATGGGGAAGCATTGGCATACAGTAAACACGCGCTCAAACAAACAACAACCATGGGGAAGCATTGGCATACAGTAAACACGCACTCAAACAAACAACAACCATGGGGAAGCATTGGCATACAGTAAACACGCACTCAAACAAACAACAACCATGGGGAAGCATTGGCATATAGTAAACACGCAGTCAAACAAACAACAACCATGGGGAAGCATTGGCATACAGTAAACACGCACTCAAACAAACAACAACCATGGGGAAGCATTGGCATATAGTAAACACGCACTCAAACAAACAACCATGGGGAAGCATTGGCATACAGTAAACACGCACTCAAACAAACAACCATGGGGAAGCATTGGCATATAGTAAACACGCACTCAAACAAACCACCATGGGGAAGCATTGGCATACAGTAAACACGCACTCAAACAAACAACCATGGGGGAAGCATTGACATACAGTAAACACGCACTCAAACAAACAACCATGGGGAAGCACTGGCATACAGTAAACACGCTCTCAAACAAACAACCATGGGGGAAGCATTGGCATACAGTAAACACGCACTCAAACAAACAACCATGGGGAAGCATTGGCATACAGTAAACACGCACTCAAACAAACAACAACCATGTTGAAGCATTGGCATACAGTAAACACGCACTCAAACAAACAACCATGGGGAAGCATTGGCATACAGTTAACACGCAGTCAAACAAACAACCATGGGGAAGCATTGGCATACAGTAAACACGCACTCAAACAAACAACCATGGGGAAGCATTGGCATACAGTAAACACGCAGTCAAACAAACAACCATGGGGAAGCATTGGCATACAGTAAACACGCACTCAAACAAACAACAACCATGGGGAAGCATTGGCATACAGTAAACACGCACTCAAACAAACAACAACCATGGGGAAGCATTGGCATACAGTAAACACGCAGTCAAACAAACAACAACCATGGGGAAGCATTGGCATACAGTAAACACGCAGTCAAACAAACAACAACCATGGATAAGCATTGGCATACAGTAAACACGCAGTCAAACAAACAACAACCATGGGGAAGCATTGGCATACAGTAAACACGCACTAAAACAAACAACCATGGGGAAGCATTGGCATACAGTAAACACGCACTCAAACAAACAACCATGGGGAAGCATTGGCATACAGTAAACACGCACTCAACCAAACAACCATGGGGAAGCATTGGCATACAGTAAACACGCACTAAAACAAACAACCATGGGGAAGCATTGGCATACAGTAAACACGCACTCAAACAAACAACCATGGGGAAGCATTGGCATACAGTAAACACGCACTCAACCAAACAACCATGGGGAAGCACTGGCATACAGTAAACACGCCCTCAAACGAACAACCATGGGGAAGCATTGGCATACAGTAAATACGCACTCAAACAAACAACCATGGGGAAGCATTGGCATACAGTAAACACGCACTCAAACAAACAACCATGGGGAAGCATTGGCATACAGTAAACACGCACTCAAACAAACAACCATGGGGAAGCATTGGCATACAGTAAACACGCACTCAAACAAACAACCATGGGGGAAGCATTGGCATACAGTCAACACGCACTCAAACAAACAACCATGGGGAAGCATTGGCATACAGTAAACACGTACTCAAACAAACAACCATGGGGAAGCATTGGCATACAGTAAACACGCATTCAAACAAACAACAACCATGGGGAAGCATTGGCATACAGTAAACACGCACTCAAACAAACAACAACCATGGGGAAGCATTGGCATACAGTAAACACGCACTCAAACAAACAACAACCATGGGGAAGCATTGGCATATAGTAAACACGCACTCAAACAAACAACCATGGGGAAGCATTGGCATACAGTAAACACGCACTCAAACAAACAACAACCATGGGGAAGCATTGGCATACAGTAAACACGCACTTAAACAAACAACCATGGGGAAGCATTGGCATACAGTAAACACGCACTCAAACAAACAACCATGGGGAAGCATTGGCATATAGTAAACACGCACTCAAACAAACAACCATGGGGAAGCATTGGCATACAGTAAACACGCACTCAAACAAACAACCATGGGGGAAGCATTGGCATACAGTAAACACGCACTCAAACAAACAACCATGGGGAAGCATTGGCATACAGTAAACACGCACTCAAACAAACAACCATGGGGGAAGCATTGGCATACAGTAAACACGCACTCAAACAAACAACCATGGGGAAGCATTGGCATACAGTAAACACGCACTCAAACAAACAACAACCATGGGGAAGCATTGGCATACAGTAAACACGCACTCAAACAAACAACCATGTGGAAGCATTGGCATACAGTAAACACGCAGTCAAACAAACAACCATGGGGAAGCATTGGCATACAGTAAACACGCACTCAAACAAACAACCATGGGGAAGCATTGGCATACAGTAAACACGCAGTCAAACAAACAACCATGGGGAAGCATTGGCACACAGTAAACACGCACTCAAACAAACAACAACCATGGGGAAGCATTGGCATACAGTAAACACGCACTCAAACAAACAAACAACCATGGGGAAGCATTGTCATACAGTAAACACGCACTCAAACAAACAACAACCATGGGGAAGCATTGGCATATAGTAAACACGCACTCAAACAAACAACCATGGGGAAGCATTGTCATACAGTAAACACGCACTCAAACAAACGAACAACCATGGGGAAGCATTGGCATACAGTAAACACGCAGTCAAACAAACAACAACCATGGGGAAGCATTGCCATATAGTAAACACGCACTCAAACAAACAACAACCATGGGGAAGCATTGGCATACAGTAAACACGCACTCAAACAAACAACAACAATGGGGAAGCATTGGCATATAGTAAACACGCACTCAAACAAACAACCATGGGGAAGCATTGGCATACAGTAAACACGCACTCAAACAAACAACAACCATGGGGAAGCATTGGCATACAGTAAACACGCACTCAAACAAACAACAACCATGGGGAAGCATTGGCATACAGTAAACACGCACTCAAACAAACAACAACCATGGGGAAGCATTGGCATACAGTAAACACGCACTCAAACAAAGAACCATGGGGAAGCATTGGCATACAGTAAATACGCACTCAAACGAACAACCATGGGGAAGCATTGTCATACAGTAAACACGCAGTCAAACAAACAACCATGGGGAAGCATTGGCATACAGTAAACACGCACTCAAACAAACAACCATGGGGAAGCATTGGCATACAGTAAACACGCACTCAAACAAACAACAACCATGGGGAAGCATTGGCATAAAGTAAACACGCACTCAAACAAACAACAACCATGGGGAAGCATTGGCATATAGTAAACACGCACTCAAACAAACAACCATGGGGAAGCATTGGCATACAGTAAACACGCACTCAAACAAACAACAACCATGGGGAAAACAGAAGTATGTACACAACAAACGGGTGGAGGTGATATTTTCAAAAAAGATAATTAAATTTTCTATAAATTACCCGTTAGTTGGAAGGTAGGTCGTTATTTAAGTATTTGATGACTGTGCGTAGGAAGGTAGATCGGTATTGAAGCATTTTATGACTGTGCGTAGGAAGGTAGGTCGGTATTGACTGTGCATAGGAAGGTAGATCGGTATGTCGGTATTTAGATAGTGTTTAAGTAGGTTCGTATTCAGTAAGTAGTTAGGATTATTACTCCATAGAATCAGTTACACATTGCAGTAAACTCTTTTAGGTAGTTTTTTTAAGGTTTGTATCGAACTGAATTGAATTGAATTGGATAGTATAATCGCATCAATAGTTAAAGTCTAATGGCGACTTTACAACTTCCATTGGTGGAAAATGACGTCAGGTGCACGGGAGGCACTTAAATAGCTCCACAGACATTCCTCAGGTCAGCAGGATAGCTTCCTCACATAATGATTACTGATCTCTTGAGGGCTCGAACCCACATCTGTGAGGCGCAAGTGATTTCAAGCTAGAGACTTGTTAGGTTTGAAGATAGCCTTAATGCACAAAACAAAATATATTGTTGAAGACGGTATGACTTTATAAAGACGTACCACAAACTTACAATTAATCAAATCTAGTTGACCTCCCTTTTATTAAAAAATAATGCATGTTTAAATTAAACGAATTTTTCGACGGAAAACATTTTTTTCTAGTTATAATTAGTTTTTTTCTTGAGCGAATCATATTCCAAAACCTCATTAATAGTATAAAGGAAATGAAGCATTTCAAATCAATAGTTTTACTATTAATTTTAAAAAACAGACAGTTTAATTAAGAAAGATAGCTATATAGACAGTGAGATTGTATCGATGTTGATATATATCAGCCTCGGAACAACCAGTGTGTCCTTGTGTCAAAAACAACAACAAAATATTATTATATGCAGATGTAAGTGAGACAGATGGTGGCTATTGATTTTGGTTTGCCAACATCATTACTGATGTTTTTATATGCACGCGTTCGGACTAACATTCTTTCGCTTTATCTCTCTCAACGTCTTACCATTAACCTGAAGTACACTAAGATTCAGCAGGATATCGGCTAATGCGTCGGTCTAATGTAGACTGTACATAATACATTATGTATGTGAATGACAGTACAAAGTCAATGCTAAACTTTTTTCTTAAATAATTCCGTTTCTTTAAGGACATTGTTTTTTGTTTTTTTATAAAGCGTATATGTTGAAATTGTATCTAAATTAGCTTATCGAAATACTCAGTGCTGATTGAGTACATTGAAGTAGTTTCATTGGTTATATATTTTTGTCTAATATTATGTTTTTATAATTTTATTTTGCCGGGTCACTAACTATGTTCTAAGAATACAACATTTCCTGTTCCATGTGTATACCTACTTTTAGAACAATTCAATCTGGGAAAGGTACCGTGCATTTTATTTGTACATATATGGTTTACGAAAACTGAGTCGGAATCTGTAAATATACAACAAAATAAAAGCAACAAAAAAAGTTTTTTTTGATAAAAAACAATTGTCGTTGTGAACAAACTCGTTGGTTTAATATACGATGTAGAAAGTCACAAAAACATATATTAGGATGAAATAACGGTCAATAATAAGCATTTAACCATAATAATACGTTTATAAATGGAAAAGATATTTTTTGTAAGATTAAATTGTCCTTTGTTTTTCCCTTACTTGTTTCATTACGTCTTTAATACACGTAATTAGGAAACAATCTAAACACGTTTACTAATTACAAATACACCTTTATACGTTAGAGTATGGAGACATGTTTCTGTGTAACAAAATGCATTTTTATTACGCTTAGTAAAACCCATTTTACGTTTTTACCCGAGTTGCTGCATTATTAATTGTTTATTGTACTACATAAATGATATCTTATATACTCCCAGGTGGTGATTTAGTCAAATTAAAATGTCCTTCTGTAGCATTCAATATACTCTGTTTACACATGCTAAATGGGTACTAACCTTCTTCTAGAATAATATCAACTTTTAAAAATATTTCAAATCATGATAAGATATAGGTGGCTTTGAAGTAGAATACAGCTTAAAGCTATATAGTCTCCATACCAATCGATTTCTTCTTTGTAGGCGTCTCCTTATTTGTAACTTCATGTTCACCAGCTCATATCGAATCGGCTATAAAAGCGAGCAAATATAGGGCAGGAAATACGCGGATGTGTACTGAGCAGAACAGTTTTTCTGTCGTTCGAATCCGACAGGCAAACAGTAAAGTCGCTACATCAAG
Organism: Cyrtodaria siliqua; assembly: GCA_037043455.1. NCBI lineage: Eukaryota > Metazoa > Mollusca > Bivalvia > Adapedonta > Hiatellidae > Cyrtodaria > Cyrtodaria siliqua. The sequence goes on from JAWPHD010011359.1 coordinate 26,775, forward strand.
AAAGTCTTAAAACTGTTTAGAATTTGGACTGTCTTTAACATATGGAGTCAGCGGAGGAGCCTGGAAGGCAAACAGAGACATGAGAACAACCCAGAGCACGTTTTCACGGTCCCGGATTGTTTCACTTCAACACTCCTAGCGGATCGGAGGGCCGTTTATACAACAAGTGAGCAACAAACAGACCAGTTCTTTTCGTGGGCCAAGAACAGCAACCGAACACGATACATGCTTCGGGTCTGGTAACAGAGGGCACTTCAGGAGGGTTTGTCCGAGGTCCGCCACTGCTTCCAGGCCTGCCGCAATTTAAAGAGTGTCGGACACTAGTGCAAGTAACAGATACAGCGATAAATGATAAGTACTTTTTTAATACTTTGAACGAAGAAAACAGTACAGATACGACATTATTAAACGATCATCCAGAATTTTTTGAAATTCAGGAAATAATTTTTATTGCAGATGGGCTGTGAAGAAAACGCAATAATAAAAATAGTTTAAATTTTTTGGAATAAACTGGCCATGGCTTCAGCATAATATAAAAAGAAACATAACGTCATATCAAATGTGCATTCACGATACTGATAAACAATTTTGAAAAATGGTCATAGCTCAGACTAAGTTTTGATTCGAAGTGAATGAAAACCGTACTCAGTGAACCCTGGGTTCAGATGTTCACCAACCCAGATATTTAAAATTAAGTTGCTTTCATTCAAATGCTCTCGTAAAATAATTACTACACATAGCTGTGACCGCGGCATACTGTCACATGCCACTAGTGGGGACATTGGCAACGCTAGAGGCACCGCAATAAAATGGGGGAAGCAGGGCACCGCAGTGAATAGGATAAATCCTCAAATGGAGGTATGGCTGACCCACTTCACAATCGAAGAGATTTGTCTCGACAATAACAAAAAATTCAACACATGACCCAAATAATGTCAACAGAAATCATCAAACGACCCAAATTTGGTCAACTGTTACATTATCAGTAACTAAAATACGGGTTTTAATAACATTCATCCAATGCCAAATCATCAAATTACCCAAATATGGTCAGCTATTACATTATCAGGAACCCAAATGCCATAAAAACATAAAATGGCTTTAACCCAAAATGGCTAAACACAATATTGCAATTATCATTCAAATAGTACCACAGCTGGGATAAAACTGGTCATCTATGTAATAAACGTAACTCAAATATAGTTTTACACAGAACCCCAGCTAGGATTATGATAAGCATTTTATTTTTATGAAGGATAAGCAGATAACCGAAAACAGAGGTTATATATGCCAAAAACATGACTGCACAACCGATTTTGTAATTATTTAAATACTGCCATGTACCAGTTTCCAAAACTAAAGGCGAAATTCTTCTAAACAACAATGTTGCAGTCTTTGTGCCATTCTATACAGAAACAAAGTGTTGCTTGTGTGTGACAAATGTACCCAATCACTCACTGAACCCGAATTTGAAAGGAAATCTCCTTATCAGTTCTGTTTAACCTGGATGCTTGATAACCCACTGGAAGAAAGTTCAATGGGGTTTGAAACATGAAATATGCAGCTCACCCAAAGTTGATATTACCTGCAGAGAAAGTAAAACAGGGCACACGTCTCAACTGGACTAAACTGAATCAAGTAAATAAAAGTAAGTATTAATGCATATCAGAAACCACGTTCTTATATCGTCTTGATTGGATTTCACACTCTTATGAAGTGATGTTTTGATGCACCAGACATTGCATCATAATAAATGAAATAAAATATTAAAAGACATATAGAATGTAAAGAGAAGGTTCGGAGGAAGATTCAAGAGTTACCTTTCATATTTTGTCTCAAACACACAAATTAACTGTTAGTAGTTCCTAAACTTCACAAATTAGCATCAAGAATATGGACTTTTATGTTTTCAGACTTAACCTTTTAGTCATGATCAATAGGTCGATCATCGGTTACAATCGGTTAGACAATTTGAGGCATACATAACATGTGCCTGCTAAGACCTTGAACTCAGAACAATTTCTGATTACGTATTCTGTCTTATGACAATGTTATGTCATTTCCAACAGTATATATAACACACCTAAGCGATATGTGTGTTTGTGTATAATATGCTCTCATAATTTCCTAACTGTTGTCTCCTGGATTTGATTTCTAGTTTAACATTAAGACTCATAAACGATCATAATAATCGGATGCCTAAGTAACTGATGATCAGTTTCAGTCGATTAATCGGTACATGACTATTTAATGGCCACAAGTTCAACTGATGTCTTGGCAGGCCCCTCTGTTTCTTAATCATCTAAAGGCTATTGCAACCAAAGATAACCCCACCCAAACAAGTAATTCTTTTTCACTTTTTTTTAAATACACATACCAGTCATTAAAGTGAATTTAAGATACACATTTCCATGCCTAGAAGTAAATTATAATCGGTAGAAACAAATTAAAATCTGTTTCAGTGTTCATTCTGTTCCATAATGGCATCAAACTGCAGGCGGACACCTCTGTAACCCATTAATTAAATTCAATGTTATAATTAACTTTAGCTTTTGAATGACCACCTATGTAAATAATTATATGTTCAAGAAGACTAGGACTAAAGCATTTTCAAATTTACAAATACATTCTATTATGCTCCTTTGACTATAAACAAGGAATATGTATCCTTTTCAAGTAAACTAACCCATGTGTTAAAGGTTGAATGCAAAACTATTTTATCTTCATATAAATAAAGGAGATGTAATAGCTATTTGATGTTGACTGCCTGAATGACATTTACAACCTCATTTAAAGCAGTTATCCCTCCCACAATAGCCACATTTTACACCTGTTAAAACCCCACTGATGACGAGGTATATATATATAACATAAAATGTTGAGTATACAAACTCTATAGCCACAATATAAACGGCTTTAGCCAGCCAGGCTAAACCCTAAAACTGAAGTGTCGAATTAAGTTCATTCACGGGTATTTTAAGAACCCGTGAATAACAAACATCCTCACCCGGTACATACACCTCACCACACGACCTTAACATCTGGATAGATTTGACAAATATTTTTATTTTATGCATGCAAGAACACTTACATGGTTTATAAATGCACAGAACAGATTTATTTCGAGTAGGACATAGCACAGAAGTGTTATAGTTGACCATGAACATAAAACAGTGCTATATATAGGTAGTGACAATCCCAACTGGAATACTATATTCATTACGTCGTATCGGTGAAAAGGCGGAGGGACAATACATCTTTAAACTTCACCCAAAAAAATGGAAAATGGAACGCCACTTATAAATCCATTGTCAATGTATTAACCAGTTCTGAGGATATATTCCCAAATTCGACACCAAATATTTTGGACACATTTGAATTAGCAATGTTTGAAATGTAGCTGTGTGATTTAGGTTCAACTTGTATAACTGTAAGAATGGAACTTTACATACAATACCAACACTGGGCCTCTATGACCTGTCCACAATATCACGCCCACGTTTTTGACAGGAACTTTTGACTGGCCCTAAGCCGACTTGATAGTGACACAAACCGAAATATAAGGCAAAGTGTTTGAGAGAATGAAATAAAATAAAGCTTTAAATAAGTGATAGATAACCAATTATAAGTAAGCAGCATCAGCAACCACACCAGTATACAAAACAACAGCCACTATCATGAAAACATCCCTGTACGCGAACAAATAAATGTGTACAGTGGATCGCTAGACAAATAACGCTGAACTTTTTATAAACCGTCTTATTAGCAGCGGCAGTCAACAGTAGCAAGTTAAAATTATCTGAAATCAACAAAAACTGTTGAGGTATACTTATCAGCAATTTGTTAAGAGAACCTATTGCAGAAACACTGCAATTACTGTCAACAACAACCACAATTTCATGATCAACCCTTTAGAGTAAATAATAGCAGAAGAAGCTAAATGTATAGGGCACACCGACGAGGATAACATCAATTGTCCAACATAATGGATTGATTCAACATTATTTTTAATTTATCTGTTCCTTCAGCCACAACTTGCCATCTACCGTTAACCGTATCACTTGCAGATTCCGACTACGACTCGCACAAGTACTGCATCTTCTGTAACAATGTGTAGCCAATCCACCATCTCAGGCGTCAGATACTTAACGATCTTCTCACGAACTCTGGAGATACCATACTGTCCGTATCTATTTTACTGGTAGGTTCATCCCGTTCCTGCGTCCTGAGTCGTCATTGCCCCCCTGGACTGCTCCCTGGATGGCTCTGTGACTGTAGTTTAGGCATACTGCATTTCTGAAATAAATTGCTAAAATAATGAACACCTTGCACATTACATTAAATAAAACTTTTTATTTTCGTAATCATCCATATTTAATCCAGAGTTCAATCCTCGCCTTGGACATGCAATTTATCCTTGAGCAAGGGGCTTAATCCACGTTGCTAAGTATTGGTTCTACCCAGGAAACTAATTTAAATTGCAAGAACAGGTTTCCCAAACGATGTAAATTAATAATATAAAGTAAAGTTAACAAAGAAAGAATTCTTCTTCTTTTTCTATGCACAAATGCACCCCTGGCACGCCTCCGCAGCTCCCGACACGCCAATGACCCCATCAGCATATCTGTCCGTAATATATACAAGGAGATATTGAAATTGTCTTAGAAGACCCTAATTAGAATGCTTCACTGCGCATTTCCGCTAAGCAGTATGGAGCAGTCTAACACCTGCTCCGTCCGTGATCGGTTCTTGCCCGCATCATTCAGACAGTGTGGTGTCCGAGCGGTGAAAATTAGCCCATTGAACACAAGTTCCACAACATTCGTTCGCTTAAATACACTTTAATTCTGTGAACTAAACGCATCTGGCTCGCAAACGGTGCCATATCTGGAATAAATCACCGATTCATTTTTATATTTCACGTCATTCATTCACACTATGCGTATTTTGAAATCAACATCTGTCAAAACCACATATCTTCCTAACCTCTGTGCTCATACTCTCCAACGAAATAATTCTGACACAGTAAAATACTTACAATTCATGACAACAGACATACTACTTTAACATCAGGTTAGATTTAACAATGAAATAAAAACTAATCTTGGAAAAAACACATGCAAACTAGGAACTGTGGATTTTTTCAAGGAACTATCTTAGCACCCTACGACCCGGAAGTATTCCTGACTGGTCTAACACCTGGTGTAATTATAAACTGATCTCCGATAGACCTTCACCTAAATTATTCGGTCAGCACTTGTTGATCTATTAATGAATATAAGCACTGAAATGTTATTGATAATTAAACGTTATACTCCCTTCTACAAAGAGGATGAGTTATTTTCTTGATGATATACATCTAGCTCAGCCTTCAACTCCACTCAAATTCACGACAACAGCAATCATTTTTCATGCCGCTTTGAAATCTGATGATGCAATACAACCATACATTGACTTAATATTAAAGCAATCATAACTAATAACAACAAAGGTATACACTTTCAATATGTACATAGTATTATTTTTAAAAATGACCGAGATACATGCTATAATTTTGATTTTAATCTCCCGGATTGATATACAACCATCTGCCTACTCGACTCCATTGAGATAGGCTGAATATACGGTGTATGGTACCAATTACTAAATCGTAAACTTAACAAACAAATGGAGGGCCACAATCTGTGCAGACAGGGTGACCACAAACTCATGTCAATTAACACACACACTACAATAAAAGAATTTATGTCGATGATTGGCAAATCCCAATATCGAAATAACGAAAATGTTAAAAATACAGTTAAAGGTAGTTTTATAGCAAAACATAAAGGTGTGTGAAAGTAAAGGAGCTACTCCGGGCATTATAGACGCATTAAGAAATAGTTATAGAAATCCCCTTTTTCGAGCCGGGAGTTTCTTTTTCTAAAATTAATAAATCCGCATTAGAAAACGTTAAATTTGTTGAAAAATCATAGTCGATTTAGTAAAAAAACAGGTGCGTGGTTCAAGTCCCGATAGTTTTATACATAACTTGGACTTTAATAATCATCCATTTTAATTATGAGGATAGGCGAATGCAAATTGAGTTTGCATATTAATAACTGTTGATTATATGGCACCAATAATATATTTAAACATACGGCAGAATGAAAACCCTACATTTTATTTAATTATATGCAGGCAGATTTAAAGTCAAAATATTACTGTAAGATGTCTCGGCGATTGATGGGGGACTATCAGCGATAAGACACCATGCATGAAAGTTTCTAATTTTTGTGTAAATAATAGGCTAGAGAAAGCAGGTTTATAATAAATCATTATGGGATCCTGTAAACAGTCTGGCATGGGTTGTCTTTGCTTGGAAAGTATTGCATTTAATCTTTCCATACCAGAAACGAGAGAGTTCAAGACCTGCTACTGACTCTTGATTTGATAATTTCAATAATGCTTGTTATTGGCAATATCTCGAGATTCATGAAAGGTCATTATACGTAGCCCTTGAAGGTAGTTCTTTATAAATCGGAGTTTGCGCTTCACAAACGGGCATTTTTATAGCGTAAAAGTTTTTTTGTTTTGTTTTGTTTTTTGTTTAAATATTAGGCTTGTTCTTCACCATGCGTCGAGCCGACACAGAACGTTTACGTTTATTTTATGGATCCGGCGTCAGCTGACAGCTAAAGCATTTATGTTGTATTGTATAGATCCGGTGTCGGGCGCCGGACACAGTCACTATTTTGTCATGTTATGGATCCGGCGTTAGGCCGACGCAGAATGTACTTATGTTGTGTTGTATCGACCCGGTGTCGAGCGGACACAGTCACTATACTGTCATTTTACGGATTCAGCGTCAGGCCGACGTAGAATGTATTTATTGTGTTTTGTATCGATCTGCTGTCGGGCGGGCACAATCACTTTATTGTTATTGTATGGATCCGGCGTCAGGCCGACACAGAAAGTATTTTATTTTGTATTGTATCGATCCGGTGTCGGTCGGACACAGTTACCATATTGTCGTTTTATGTATCGGCGTCAGGCCGACGCAGAATGTATTTATTTTGCATTGTATCGATCCGGTGTCGGGCTGGCACAGTTAATATTTTGTCGTTTTATAGATCCGGTGTAAGGCCGACGCAGAATGTATTTATTTTGTATTGTATCGATCCTAGGTCGGGCAGACAAAGTCACTATATTGTCATTTCATGGATCCGGCGCCAGGCTGACGCAGAATGTATTTATTTAAGGAGTGGCGTAGCTGCTTTTAGGCACTGCAGACCCGGGTCAGACATACGATTCTCAATTGCTCAGGCCTAAAACTTAAAATCGGCCAGCTACGCCATCTTTTTTCAGATGGATCAGCGGAAAAAGGTTACCTCTTGGGACTCTATGATTGTACCTACTGAAACCCCAACTAAGGGAGGTGGGTGCATGAGATTTCGTCCCTCGGGTTTTCTGGTCGTACCCTAGATTGGTTTTCTCTTAAGCTGCAACTACTATGGTTGTTCAGTACGATTCTGGATACATCCTGAGATGTTTATTATTTTGTATGTGTTTCTTAAGTTAGTTTCTCAGGATGTGGACTTTATTGTTAGAGAATTCCTTTTGATGGGATGTAGTTTTGTTTACACTGTCTTGTTTATTTGGGCGTTGAAGACAGGATAATAGCGAGGATTGTGCGCATATAAAATCGATTCGAGCTAACCAGTAGGCCTTATTGCCTACTGACCGTTCCAAGTCGGTAACCCTGTCTTCATCACCCTTTCTGTTGTTTTTTGTTCCATGGTTCCATGTAGTTTTGTTTACACTGTCTTGTCTTTTTGGGCGCTGAAGACAGGAATATAGCGAGGATTGTGCGCATATAAAATCGATTCAAGCTAACCAGTAGGTATTATTGCCTACTGACCGTTCCAAGTCGCTAACCCTGTCTTCACCACCCTTTCTGTTGTTTTTTGTCTCTTTCATTGTATGTTCAAGTCCTTGTTTGCAGTACAGTGTGGACCTACGATGCCATTGCGCTCGGACGCTGTGTTTTCTATAGGATCCTATATCTCATTTTTTTAAATGTCGGTGGTTCTTATTAATTTAGTTTTTAAAAATAGCATGACATACACATAATCATCAATAGCGTTACGATTGTAATATTAAGCTAAAGCGTTTACCTTTACTGAGTATATTAATCTGCATCATGCTATACCACGTCTGTTTAAATCCACTATTTATATACGTTCCTTCCGTGACTTTAACGGTTTAAAAAATGACGTCATGTAATGTTTCGTTACGTGACTAAGATTGAAGCAGAGATAAGAAACGCAGGAACGTAGCTAGTCTCGGCCGGCTAGACCGTATCATGCATATGTCTTGCAGATATCGTTCTGGGCAGACTAGGCCAATTAAAGCGCCCACTAGCGATTTCCACAACTGATTCGCGCTTTTTTTTCACTCGCATAATAAAGTCGACGTTTGCATGACGTCATGTTGTAAATAAACGTATGTACAACGTCAATTGTAAATGCATCAGTTAAACTTTTTATTGTCTGCTTCTCATAAGTTAAAAATAATAAATTATTATTAAATTAACTTAACAAATTGTTTTTTGAAAGTCTCGTTGAATCTCTCAAAATCTCGCCAAAATCCACCAAAACGTTAGAGCGATTTCAAACATACTAATTTCCCCAGGCCCTGGTTCTGGATCCGTGTAGCATAGGCGTAACGAAGAAATCAGAAGCGGGCCGGGTGACCGAGGCTAGCGCCTAGTCAGATAGAAGCTCGGAAGCCGGAACTGTTCCACATTTTTTCCTGATATAATGTTTGGAAGCCCGAGCATACTCCGTACCCCTTTCGCCTCTCAAATCAAATTTTGGGATTCCACTTCAGTCTGCGCCTGTGCAACTGGAACTATTTTATGTTGACGTGTTATTGAGAAATAACAGGACACTTTTAAGAATGACTAACCAATCAGAATGCAGTAAATATTTGTATTGTTCGTTTTTAATTATTTTGTATTGTATCGATCCGGTGTCGGGCGGACGCAGTCCTATATTGTTGTTTTATCTGTCGTCTGACGCAGAATGCATATATTTTGTATTGTATCGATCAGGTGTCGGGCGGACACAGTCACTGTTATGTCTTATGTTATCTTTCCTCTCATTCAGTCTAACATAAATTATTTATAAATCATTATTGCTATAATTTATATACCTAGTATGTATGACATGAATAACAAATAAACACAGTACAGGCGTCGATATGCACAGACATAGAACACAATTCGATTATTCAAATCATCATAAATCAATCGACAACATCTATGCAATAAATGCAGACCAAGAGTCTAAAAACTCTTAATTCATGAAAGCATTATCAAACAGTTTCTATCAATAAATATAAACACAATTTCATCCAGCGATGGTTCCAAAAGAAAAACACAACCACTTATTTATGTGTGGCTTTTCACAGTCACTATAACAGATTAATGGGAAAAAACACACTTTCAAAACTCTTCATTGTCCGGAACACATCACTGTAGATTACGTACGCACTAGTATTGAGTATATCATTCTCAAAGTGAAACAAACTTCAAAATACAAAAATATATATCAGCATCTAATTATACACTCTTAATTCATATTATCATCATTAAAGGTGGCTGGCACTCTTAACACATATTATCATCATTAAGGGTGGTGGGAGGGAAAACGTTGTAAACTGCAACACTACTTAGCCTGTCATATCTCGAATGAATGAACGCAGTTCAATTTCAGTATATGTACACTGTGTATTCACTTTGCACGTGCTTAAGTGAGATACACGAATATTTTACCAGGTAAAACAGGTAAAACTACAGAGAACCAAATAATATACTTAAAGCTATATCGCCCCCTTAGAGGTAAAAGGTGCTATGTGCATTTTTCATTATTTCGAGAAAATCGCGTTTAAAGGTTTAAGGACTTGTGAAAAATCAGGATTTTAATTCTAAAAAACGAAAATAAGCACATATTTGGGATTATATTTCTACTATTTATTAATCATATTTTAACCAATAATAAACCAATAGTTCAATCAATATAATCAATTTTGTACATAGCGCCTTTTTCCACGGACCAATTTTCAAAGAAGAATTGGAGTAAAAGGTGCTATTTGACACATAGCCCCTTTTGCTGCAAACAAAATTTGTGAAAACATTTTATTCTTGAAGCAAAAACTAGTAGGTACGAAACATCTTGGGGAAAGGCAGAGGTGTTTTATATGTGACATAGTTTCGAAAGCAACACCAAGTCGAAAAAATACAGGGAAAAGACAGTCTTCTTGCAATGTTTTCCATCATTAAGTCACACACTGAATTTCTAAATGCATCAATGTGTGACAAAATTGAATAATTAAATTTTACACATTTAGCAATTGCTGCGAAAAAGCAATTTCCGTCAGCACGGACAGGCACACGTTTCAGTACATTACTGGCAAGTAGTTGATCCAGCCGATTGATATGTGTATGACGGATATGATCTTTGACAGATTGCATCTTTCTACTCAAAACCCCTGCGAAACTCTGTTCTTATACTCAAGAACAGTTCATGAACAGTTCTAGAACATTAAGAACAGTTCCTGAACTGTTCTTGATTCATTGTTCTAGAACATATGTTCTTAATATGTTCTTGAACATTTTCAAGAACTATTGAAGATCATTTCAAGAACTTTAATTTTTCTTAAGATATTCTTGAAAGGTTCTTGAACAAGTTTAGAACAGTTCAAGAACCTTTAAATAGAGCAAATGCTCTAAAAATGTTCTTGAACAATTTGAAGAACAAATGAAGAACCGTTCAGGAACTTCAAGGGTTCTTAAACCGTTCTTAATTAGTTCTCAACTCTTAAGTGTTCTTAAACTTTAAGTGTTAAGCACTAATTAAGAACAGTTTAAACCCTTGAAGTTCCTTAACTGTTCTTCATTTGTTCTTGAAATTGTTTAAGAACAGTTTTAGAACATCTTCTCTATTTAAAGTTCTTCAAATGTTCTTTAAAATGTGAACTAAATTCCTTTAAGTAATAGATAGAGTATGGTTTCATTGAGTTGGTTCATTTAAACATCGAGATGGGCATGTCCATTTCAGCTCTATTTCAGTTATTCTAACAGTTATTCTCACTGTTATTCTCACAGTTATTCTGACAGGTCTTATTTTGAATTAAACGATTTACACATGTGTCTGAACAAAGAGAAGTGTCTGTGACCATGCTACAAATAGGAAATGTAATTAAGATGTGCTTAAAATATCTACAAATATGTTATCTTAATAGGAATGTCGTTACAAATCGATTACATCTGTGCAAATGTAAATATACATTAAGTTAGTAAGCATTAGTCACAATATTAACCACCTAATAAACTATTGTGATCTTCCATTATTAGTCACACTACTTACTACAGCGTTTGAAAAAGGCATTATTTTTGTAATGCTGACAGGCACAGATATTTAACTGAAATATGAAATTTCGTTGTTTTAAGTAGCTTGAACACACCCCAAGTATACATAGATGGCTTTTGCTGGGACATGAAAACAATTATCCATAAACTTTGTATAAAAAGACATTTAGATTAGTATATAGTATAAACTAATTGGGTCACCCTCGATAAATTAAGACTTTCAATTCAATTCAATTCAAATATTTTGTAGCACTTAAATTTTGTGTTGATTAAATTAAAGTTCAATAGTTTCAAATGTTTTGAGTATTTCCATAAAACAACATAATTTATTACACCATTTCCAGAACAGGTTTTTCCATAACAAACTGAATGTTTATGAATGTTGTTTAACGGCTCATCAACACAGTATTAGGTTATAAGAAAAATTACAGTTCTTGAAATGTTCTTCAATAGTTCTTGAAAATGTTCAATGTTTAAGAACATATTAAGAACATGTTTCACAGGTGTTCATCTTCATTAATTAAACAAATCTATACTACTATTAACAAACAAATATATGATAATGACATTATTGCATGAACAGTTTAATATAATAACATTATCTGCAGTTTAAAAGCCCATGTCTTCATTTAAGTAGGTAAAGAATATATGACACCTGAGTGATTCTGACAAAATTGCAAATAAAATGCAGACGCCATTCTTTTGAATTTTTGGCGGTAAAATGGCGGTCCAACTGAAGATTGTGCTTGCATTATTTAATGATTAAATGTAAGTGTTTTGTGATAATACTTTCATTACTTATTGTGTCAAAACATCTTATACATTTAATAGTTGTATTTGAAAGATGAAATTTCTAAATGTAGTCTTTAGAAACAGTATTTTAAAATGAAACCCCTATTGTCATGTGTTTTCGCGGATTGACTTTCTTTTTTTGTTGCTGACAGAAAAATGGTATTCAGCACTGCAGATATTATTTCATTTCAGTATCATATATAACATTTCACCAAGTATGACCAGGCATTCTGAAGGTTCAATTAATGAATTGTTCTTTAACTGTTATGTAGGTTAAATTAGTGGCCAAGGGAGTTCTGGAACAGTGCAGGAACTGTTCTGGATAGATTGTTCAAGAACTATTCTTGAACTGTGCTTCATCTGTTCTTGAGTTAGATGAGACAAAATTTCTTGAAATTATGTTCAAGAACAGTTCTAGAACTATCTTACTTGAACTGTTCAAGAACAGTTCCAGTATAGTTCTAGAACTGTTCTAGAACACTTCCAGTACAGATCGTTCTGGAACAGTTCTTAAACAGTTCCAGTACAGATAGTTCTAGAACTGTCCTTCATCTGTTCTTGAGTAGTTCTGGAACTGTGCATTAAAGTTAAATGAGACAAAATTTCTAGTCTTGGGTTATGTTCAAGAACAGTTCCAGTACAGATAGTTCTAGAACTGTTCTAGAACAGTTCCAGTACAGATCGTTCTGTAACAGTTCTAGAACAGTTCCAGTACAGATAGTTCAAGAACTGTTCTTAAACATAAGTTCTAGAACTGTTCTTGAACATACGTTCTAGAAAATTTGTCTCATTTAACGTTCACGTACTGCTCTAGAACTGTACCAGAACAGATTAGGTACAGTTCAAGAACAGTTCTTGAGAACAGTTCAAGAATTGTTCATGCACAGTTCTAGAAAATTTCGCAGAGGAACGTTGGCCTTTTCGGTTCCATCAATGTTCTTCTTCCTTTTAGCCTTCAGTAAGTTGATTTAAATGAACAAACTTACCCTAATATTTCCATCTATGTTTTTGTTTTGTTTTAATTGAGCGTGTTTCACACTGAAAAATCTCTGTATAAATGCAAGATTAACACAGAATAATGTCATCATACCAGAACAGTTACTGTGATATCAAATCTGTCCACACCAATTATCCTGGTTATTAGCAATACACAAGATGTAAAAATGCGTACCGGAATAAGGAGCTATTTGCCACTTAGCCCCATTTATCATGTTTTAAACCAATGGTTTTGAGGTAACAATTTGGGGGAAAGGTGCTATTTGTCAAATGGCCCCTTTTACCGCAATGTTGTATACACATAACTCCTTTTACCGCACACTACTTTTATGTAAAGCAGATAGCACCTTATCCTTTTAATCAATATCTCCAGATTGATTCAATATGCAATAAAGATTTTTTCTGACAAGAAACATATCATTAAAAGGAATCTAAATATGCCAGAAAACCATTTTCTGTGAAAATGTTAGTTAGCACCTTTTACCTCTAAGGGGGCGATATTATCTCTACAGACGTGATCTAAAATCACGTACAAAACATTATAACCATAACACTAATAAATATATTTATGTTTTCTTTCATCTCATTCAGCCAAACATAAATTATTTATAAATCATTATTGCAATAATTTATATACCTAGTATTTATTACATAAATAAAAAATAAACACAGTATAGATAGCGCGATATGCACAGACATAGCGTATAATTCGACCAAAAAAAGTTCGGGAAATGAAGGTACTTTTATAAATCAAATTCCTAAATTCAACGTTACTGCTCTCTTGATTTCATTGTTTTGCCTTACATACCCATCTTTAGCATTTTCTGATTTCCAACGACCATGTTTTTTAAACAATCTATCACTTAAGCTTCAGATGCAGCTCCAGATCGTAGACTATGTAATCCAAATTTTGATTTTTTCTAGGCCAATTAACTCGAGCTTTTCTAACAAACTTTCCCTAGCTCTAGTATATGAAATATGTGCAACTTTTCTCAGTATATATGTGTTAGACCTTTTTAAAAACGAAACCTTTCTAAAAAACAAACTATTTAGTTATCTGGAATGCTAAATGCGAAAAAATACATTTTAAGATACTTTAAAGGGCATGTTGATTTTCGTTTTGTAGCAATAATTACCCATGTTCCGCTTTTTAATTGATCGGTTTTGCTTTGCTTAAGAAATATATTTACATGCATTTCTTCAAAGACAATATGTTTACTAACTCATCGAATCTAAGGAAACCAGCATAACCAAGTTATTTATAAATTTCACGGATCAAAATTGCTTAAAATTGCTCAAAATAGATTTCATTCGGACAAATTTGTATGATTTTGTCTGAAAATAGATCGGGAATCTATTGAATTTTATTGTGCTTCTAATATTCAATGGCACGATACTTTAGTGAAATTTGCAATCTTATTGTATGACATCAATATCGATATGTGCTATTAAACATCATTGCAAAGAACCCGCGCACCACGGACACTGTAGCGCATGAAGCATGCGACCGAATTATTAACCTACATATACGTTCTATCACAGCATGTCAACAAAAAGTATTATCGCAGTACAACACTAGCCTTCGTGCTGCATAGAAATATGTTCCGTTTAGCACCATTAGCACCTGCATTAACAGTAAAGTTGTCCAACAACAAAGGCCCTATGTTCTTACATCAACATTCCTTGCACACAAGGAAACAACAAAGCATGAATTATGCAATCGCTTTTACTTTTGCTACACATTAATAATAAAAAATACACGACTATTGAATATTCTTACGTTATTGAGCTTAATATTTCTTAATACTGCCCTTTCATACATAATGAACATATTAGTCAATTGTTTACAAAACAACTAGGCCATCCGCATCTATTCTCGCTAGGTCTACTGTAAGGTATACCTTACATTCTAACACATATCCGTTCACCATGGTAACCGCGAGGAATGAAGCATGCAACCGGTTAAAACATATATATATATATTTATTTTACGATAATCAATGACATACTGCGTTTTATCAGTGAAATAAAAGTGTTATTCCACACTGTGGAATATACAGTTTTATTTCCACAGCAGCTGCCGGGAATACTTTTTTAATGTACAACCAACACAAATGCATGCACAGTAATGGTAACACGGATCACAATATATTCCTACTGTTACACTGTTAAATGTAATTACTTTCTTTCTGTGATGTTAATGGTTTCAAAAAAGTGACGTCATGTAACGTTTCGTTACGTCATCGTGATTAGGAAAAAAGCGTATATAAAACGGTTTAGTTACTGATATTGTTTAAATAATTGTGTAAAATCATAATACTGCTACAACTCTTATCCTAGCACCTTCTCATATAAGGATCGGCCGCTCTCACTGATCGATTTTATTTTAAATACATTTTTTTTGCATTTACCCTGTACAAAAATAGTTTGCCCTGTTTTAAATTTTAACACATCTATTAGAATGACCTTTTGATATAATCTTTATCGAATATAATAGGCCAAAAAGCGGCGCTCGGCCATTTTGGAACAATTAGTGTCTCGTGACCATTACATGTCAACAGATGCGAGATTGTTCTATTCACTAGACACATCGGTGGTACTAACCAGTTATTTAGTTTTACCCAATTCTGTGTGAAAGCAACTACAGCTTCGCAACCAGAATCATAAAATGTTGAATTAAATCTAGTCGTTTTCTTGTTTTCTGAATTAGCGAACCTATCTTCATGATATGGCCCCCATAAACAATTCATGAAATAAAAAAACTCACATGTAACTTCCCAGTCGTCAGTATCTACATATTTGCTTATTTTGTCCGTTACTGTATTTTGTTCCCTAGGAGCCCACTGAATGTCAAGATTGATATTCCATTTCAGACATAATTTGAAAATATCTAACGATTAGATCTGTAATTCAGTTTTAGTGCTACCCGCTGTTACAACCCTGACACAGCTAAATGTATTGCCCTTATTTCTCTAAAAGTAGAACGTTTTTGACTCTCTGTAATTGACCATGCTTTATGAAAAAGCATATTTTCACTTTCTACAATAAATGCCCCACATCCGGACTGACTGAAATCTAAATAGATCAATATTTTGTGTGGTAAACAATATGGCTTAAGATATCTGCAATTTACCATAACAACATTACTCTTCCAGAAGTTTAATTCTGTAATACAAGGGTCGTCACTTCGGATAAAATATATGTTATCCCAATTCTGTCTATATAGAAATATCGGGTCATAAGACGTGCAATATTCCCTATAACTGGCATCATAGATATATTTTTCCCGCACATTTGGCTAATATTCTTGCACTATTGTGAGGCAAATCTTTAAACAGGTCTTATAGTGAGAGTTTGAAATATTTTATTCTTCTATCTGGGATTGTTAGCCTAAATGTTAAACTATTCCAGATAAGACCTGTCCATTCCAAGCTTTGGATTGGAATCCAAATTGATTTTTCAGTATTAAAAATAAAACCTGCCCTAACCAAACTATCCCTCACACAATTAGAATCCTTTAAAGTTGTATCATCACTTTCATTTGTTCCCCAGCCGTCGTCTAAGAACATCACCACTTGAACTAAATTGCCTCTCCAGTACTTAACCATTTCCCTAATAACCTTCGTGAAGATAAACGGACTTGAACTTAACCCAACATTTAGGACGGTTAAACAGTAACATCTTACCGCTACAGAAAATCCTATAAACGTTTGGTGTGCAGGCAATACAATATGCGATGGTACCCTTTAGACAAATCCCATTTAAAACAAAATGAATCTTTTTCGAAGTATTCTAGGGCAATTTTCCAGTCTTCAAATGATATTTTTTCCTTCCAAACATATTTATTTGGTTTTCTAAGATATAAAATTAACTTATTTTTCTTTATTGATTGAAATGGTCAATGCATTAGCAATATAGGGTCTACATTTGGTTTCTATAACTCGTTGAGTGCTTAACAATTCAGATACAGATTATTTTACAAATTCTAAATTTTGTATTGCCGATTTGTTATTTTTGGAAATTGATTCCGGTGGCATTTCCAAGAGTGGAATTTTATATCCTTCTCTTAAAATGTTCAAAATTTCACTATTTGTCCCAATATCAGACCAAAAGTTGTTTTTTAAACTTCCTTTAACATGTTAATCGTTCATATCTTTATTAATGCCAAATGCTTGTTCTTGAATTTCAAAAATATCCTTATGCCACGAATATGTATCGGGCGGAAATCACATGAACGTGAACAATTATTAATAAAATACTTATCATGCATCTGTCCTGCTGAATCCTGGTCCAGAACTAGGATGTTCTCTCTTGACCTGCTGGCGCTCTTGGTTTGTGTTGTGGTTGTATTTAGGACACTCGTATCGATAATGTCCCCTGACGCCACACGCCAAACAGATTTCTTGGTACCGTGTTGAACGTGGTCCACGAAAAGCAAAGTTCCCTCCCTGGTCTCCCTGTGTTGTAAGGCCTCTGAACTGTGTGTACGCGGCCATGGTTTGGGGTTAGTAGCAGGAGGCATGACATAATAATAATTGTTGTAAGCAACATTAGATGACTATACTATGGATGAAGGCTTGAAATTGCTAGTTTTCTGTTTTTTTTATTGTTTTTGACTGCTTTAATTTCGGCCTGTTTGAGCTTCTTTTCATCTTCACT
Organism: Cyrtodaria siliqua; assembly: GCA_037043455.1. NCBI lineage: Eukaryota > Metazoa > Mollusca > Bivalvia > Adapedonta > Hiatellidae > Cyrtodaria > Cyrtodaria siliqua. The sequence continues at coordinate 44,635 of JAWPHD010011359.1, forward strand.
ATCATTACCGCACATACTAGGTTGCTCGTATTCTTTAACAGTGTTCCAGCCCTCGGGAGAACTATCTGCGACCGTAATCAGTTATGTCGCTTTTTCAATTTCCCTACCAATTCTAGAGCAGCAAAGCCCTCTGGGAGTTTATTTACTAAGCGTTCCAAGCCTTCCTGAATTCAAATTGTAAGAGATATGAATAAGAGCTAAATTTGTATTTAGACCGTCATTTCTTTTCGTTTTAACGTTTATGGCATTTCTCAGATCTTTTAATTGTACGTCGATATTCTCTGAATAAACCGAAAGCCTGAAAAGCTTTGTTACGGGTCGCGTCCCCGGGGACTTACCTCTGTTATGCACTGAAGTCCCAAAAGCTTGCTCGTGGTCCCGAGTTCCCTGTTCCGACTCCATAGGAAACGCCCAAAATGCACGTAATTCAAAAAGTTATAAACTGCAGCACGCTACTTAGCCTGTCATATCTCGAATGATTGAACGCAGTTCAATTTCAGTATATGTACACTGTGTATTCACTTTGCACGTGCATAAGTGATATACACGACTATTTTACCAGGTAAAACAGGTAAAACTAGTCAGAACCCAATAATATACTTAAAGCTATATTATCTCTGCAGACTGATCTAAAATCACGTAAAGAAATTATAACTATAAACACTAATACATTTATATGTTATGGATCCGGCGTCAGGCCGACAAAGTATGTATTTATTTTGTATTGTATCGATCCGGTGTCGGGCAGACACAATCACTATATTGTCATTTTATTGATCCGGCGTCAGGCCGACATAGACTGTATTTATTTTGTATTGTATCGATCCGGTGTCGGGCGGACACAGCCACTATATTGTCGTTTCATGGATCCTGCGTCGGGCCAACGCAGAAATTATTTATGCTATGTTGTATCGATCCGGTGCCGGGCGGGCACAAGCATGTTTTGGATCCGACGTCGGTCCGATGCAAGAAATATTTTAAAGTTGTATTGCATTGATGTGGTGTCGGGCGGACACAGCAACTACTTTTGTTATGGACCCGGCGTTAGGCCATCTCATTATGTATTTGTTTTATTGTATCGATCCGGTGTCGGGCACACACAAACATTTTTGCATTCAGATTCGAGCCGACGTAGAAAATATTTATGCTTTAAATACCATTTATTTAGTATAACGTGTCAATTATTATAGTTTCAATATAAGGCGGGTTCTTAAGTCGTAATATCGAGAACATATAAAAGCACGTGTCCTGTCGATTCCTTAGAAATGTATTTGGAACGTTTCTATTTCAATCATGAATCTGAAGAACGTATTTTTTAGAAATATTAATTTCAGAAATCAAAACAACAGTCTTGTATTAAGAAAAGGAAATCATATCTCTTACGCAAGAGCTAGAACAAATTTAGTAGAAAATATTGTCTACGATCGACTTAGAAAAATCTAAGTTTGGGTTTCATTATTTAAGTTCCGGGCTCGCAGTAGCAATCAAGGCATGTGGGATCGATTGTTAAACAGCTCGGGAGATGGAGATCTGAACACGTTAAAGATGATGGAAGGCGATGACAAAAAAAGAATAGTTTCTCTAATTTTTTGAATTTAAAGCGTTTCAAATTAATTTACCAGCTCTTTAAAAATTCCAATAATTGTTTGCCTGTGCGAACTAACTCTATTGTTTGTTATTCTTTTAGAATGTCACATTTATTGGTATAATTCGAAAAATCTGAGTTTTTTATAATTATATTGGAGAATAGATCATAAATGTTTTATGTGTATTTGAACAGAACGAATTAAAACATAAAATAATTTATGAGAGTGTCCCTTTAATAATGTGTAGTTCGGCAACTTACATTAAACCTGTTCATACAGATTTCAACGGATTATTAGAGGGTGATATATACTCGTTTCACGTGAAAAGCGAGTATACGCTGACGTGTACTGAGCAGAAAAGTTTTTATTTTATTCGAATCCGACAGGCAAACAGTAAAGTCGCTTTTCCCACCCACCCATCTACTTCATTAAGCACTTATAAAGTTACAATAATCGTAGTATTACCATATACAATGCTTAAAGAACAGATTGGTTAAATATGGCTAAAGTACAGGGCGAAAATATGTTTCAAGTAAAACCATACTATATATTATGATGAATTATGTAATGACAGTGCGGTATAGTACAGTGAGTAGCCGGTATAGTGGTCAAAATATCCCTTCAAAACTTAAAAGTGCAAGGCTGTGGTTCAAATCCCGTTCCGGGCAACTATTTTTTTATCACATATTCTGAAGCCGTAAATTTATCGATGTTACCTGTACGGAAGCTAAATAAAAATTGAAATGATACGTATCGATTTCTGCTTATATACCGACTTTTGGGGTGTTCGTCGATTTGAAACTACTTCACACGTGACTCATTCATATTCTTGAGTTATTATCAGTTAAAATAGAGACTGTGTAGCTTTAAGCCGTGCTAGTAGGCGAGAGAGTTGCTGCTTCTTACATTACCTCTCATGAACAGATTTAATAAAACCGAGTCTGATATCTTATTCCCTTGTTTTTGATTATTGCTTCGAAAGGATCTCCTTTACCAGTATTTATTATTAATATGTTGGAAGTATATTGTTTTATAGATTTTAATTAACATTGTTGAATTGATACGGGAATTAATTCCCGAGTGAGAAAGATTCTTGCGATACAGAAACGAGTGCGTTTTCGCACGAGTTTCTATATCTCAAGAATATTTCTCACGAAGTGAACTCTTTTCCGTATCACGACAAAAATGTTAATTAAACTATATAATATATATTCTGTGATAAATTTCTTTCCAATCGTCTTTTGACACAAGTATTCCTTCTTCTGTCACTCCTTTGGCGACAGCGCGGAGTAATATCATGACGTCAATTCGTGACTTAATATCGTGACGTCTATCGTTCAGTTCATAACATTTGGCTACTGAGCTATCTTGCACACTAGGCGAGATAGCAAAGTATAGGAAGGGATATGTTATAGATTTTTCCAAACTGGGAAATTTCCATAATTCATCACAGAATATATAATATATGTAGTTATTGTGCGTCATGTTTGAGTCATCTGATTGTTACTGTTATGTACACACATATATATGTTTGTATATGTATGTACACTACTGCAATTTCTCACACCATTCTTGACAATGTGTACTTGTCAGTCAGACGTTTTAGCATAGGAAATCATACTAACCAAGTTCTATATACAATGTCAATAATACCGGAGCACAGGAACCTCGTAATTAAATAGGAGAATCACAGAAGGCAAAATATAAGAAGTAGTATTACCCGTATTTATTTCAATTGTGTGACAGCCAGGCAGCCGTATGGGAATTGCAATATCCAAGTAAAAGAAGATATAAAATTCGAACCTGCAATGTAAGCCAAATATAAGTAGTGCTCTAAAAACTAGTTGTTTCACTTGATTTTATGATTACCACACAACCGTATCATGTTATTCTTTAGACTTGTCTTAACAGAAATTGCATATTATTCTATCGGTCGTTTGAATTCTTTGGGCAAGTATGTGTTTGCAGCTGATATGATGCCTTAACCAGTGTGTTATTTTTACTGGTCCTTTGGGATCAACAAGCCCAATATATGTGGCTTTGAAGTAGAATACCGCTTAACCCGGTGCTATGGGCGTAAAAAGGTGTTGCTTCTACATTACCTCTCATGAACAGACTCAATAAAACCGAGTCTGTTACTTTCTCTTGAAAGTGTTTGTTGTTTCCAAAGGATCTCCCATATCAATAATTATTAGAGGTGATTTAAATGGTGAATCCTACGATGACGTCTTCCTAGGTTCTGTAAGGTAAAGTGTATTGTGTGTCTTATATTTTGTCTTGTCGTGCCCTTAACGGTTTATTTTCGTAATGCTCGTTTATTATTTGTTTTAAATCTTGTCTTGTCGTGCCCTTAACGGTTTATTTTCTTGCTGCTTTGGCGTCTGAGATTCATTGAGGTGTTTCTGTGTGGCTTTCAATGAGTTTTATATTCACATATATATACATAATCATCTTTTGTGTTTTATTTATATTGCCTATTAATGCTTACCCAGATTATTTGAGGAAACAGACGGCGTAGATTTTCTTAACTGCCTTAATTGTTTCGTTTAACTGCAATGGCAAAAGGGCAAGAATGAGGTTTAGAGCACCCTAGAACATTGTTTAAACCCCCAGTTTTGTTTTGACACTGACCGTTCAAACACGGTACCCATGTAATCAAGCCTGTTTTTTTTCTTGTGATATCTCATATTTTGCTTTTGCTTTCTTCCTTGTTAATTGTTTTTGTTTTGAATGTGTTTGTTTGGTTGACTGCGTTCTGTGAACGCCTCATTTCTTTTTCGGCTTTTATATCTACCGATAATACTGTTTTCGATACCGTACATGGTTGATTTATATGACTTACGTGGTTGATATTGTTGATTGCTATGCCTTACATAGTTTTAACTTTTAATATTTCTGTGCCGTAAATGGTTATTTTGCATGCCTTACATATCTGATTTAATTGCCTTACAGGGTTGATTTATCTTTATTATTCGGTGGATGTCTAATACTTTTACGGAATTGATTTTATTCTGATTTTCTTGAGCAATGATGCCACCGATGATAAATGACATTAATTTATGATAATATTGATGTTTTTATTGAAGATCCTATAGTAGATTGGTACATGTATTTACCAAATATCATTTCATATATTACAAGAAAAGTCATAGTATACAATCTATACTATGACTTCGAACGGCAATAAGAATAAATATTGTAGTATATATAGTATATACATGTACCGCGCACTTCTTTTATTTTAATTCATTGTATTGGAATTAAAACATATTGTGTGTCTTTTTTTGTAAAATTAATAGTGAGTTCAATTTGGTGTTACAGTAGCAAAGGCAGAGAACGAAATGGAAAAGTAAAAATCAAATGTTTTTATTTGAAAGTAAGCTTTAACATAGAAAGGCTAAGTGCTATATTCGCTGCTACTTTATATTAAGCAAATACTTAAGGAGCTGCATGAAAGAAACTTTGCTAAAACCGATAATTGGCTGAGTTCCATCTAAATGTTTTCTTAAAATTCTGACTTTTGACTGTAAAGTTTTTCCCTACACAAATCTATGTAAAACATGAGACCCTGGGGCAGGACTAAATATGACCCCAGGGTCACCATTTGAACAAACTTGGTAAAGGATCATAACAGTATAGTAAATGCAAACTATTAAACTTCTGGCTCTTGTTTTTCCTATATAACTTTATGTAAAACTGTGACCCGCAGGGCGGGGCCAAATTTGATCCCAGGGTCACCATTTGACCATTTCAACATTTGACCCCAGGGCCAACATTTGAACAAACTTGGTAGAGAGCTATAAGCTTATAGCTAATGCAAAATATTACACCATAATCTTATAGTAAATTAACAATGTTAAACCTCTGGCTCTTGCAGTTTCAGAGAAGATTTTTTTCCTATATAAGTCTGTGTAAAACTGTGATCTCCCGGGGCGGGGCCAAATTTGGCACCAGGGTCACATTTTGAACAAACTTGGTAGAGGACCATAAGCTTATAGCAAATGCAAATCATTAAACCTCTGGCTCTTGCAGTTCCAGAGAAGAAGATTTTTTCAGTTTTTCCCTTTACAAGCCTATGTAAACTGTGATTCCCGGGGCGGGGCCAAACTTGACGTCAGAGTCACTATTAGAACAAACTTGATAGAGGACCATAAGCTTATAGCAAATGCAAAATATTAAACAACTGGCTCTTGCAGTTTCAGAGAAGAAGATTGTTTTCCTATATAAGTCTATGTAAAACTGTGACCTCCGGGGCGGGGCCAAGTTAAACATGAGTGCTGGGCAAAAAATCATTTATATTTCGGTATATATTTACTTTTTCGTATACGACGATTCGTCTGACGATGAAAATTTTAAAATTCCATCGCTTTCTTAGTTTTCAGTCAGATAACGAAAGGGTGATCACTACTACAAGTACAATCTGGTCCACAACCAATCAAAACAGTCATCACTTGTTCTTACGTATTTGTGTTTATGTGGACTTGGACCGGTAACCAGAGAGGTCAAAAGTTGAAAATGGTCGTACGTCAAAAGTTGAAAATGGTCGTACTCGAAAGTAGTACCATCAGTGGTGTTATTTGGGACTGTGTAATTGATTTAGTACATAAAAGAGGTACGTATATTTACTGTTTTTATTTTGAGGATAGATTTCCGAAGATATGGGTGCAAAAAACAAAGGAATCAGTCATCAGAGTGCTGAATGGTACTACTTTGTATGAGGTTAGATTTTAAACAAAATGAGGTGTGGTTCGGCTGTTGTTGTCAAAAAAGGTCATCTACTTTCATTTTGAGCCAAATGCTGGTGCATAGATCAGTTATGGTCATTGTTGTTTTGCTATTTTTGTGTTTTGTCATCACGTATATACATTTTAATGGATATTTGAAGTGTCACGGAGCATTAGGGTAAGTGTTATTCTGTGTAGAGCTAACATTACGGTCTATGTGAAAATAATGGTGGTCCAAATCCATGTAGGACAGAATTGTAAACAGACAGGAATTGCAATGCAGTTACAGGTCAGATACCTATATTGATTTGGGGCATCTGATTGGTTGAAAAAAATATAGGGTCTATTATGTCATATAGTCATATTGTAAGGTAGATTCTGATTGGATTAAATTACCCAAATCATAACAAATCCCCATAATACATCAAAATATTATGTTTCCATCATAAAACATGTTGATTTAGGATATTTTGACTGAAATTATATTTTACTGGGAGTATATTTGCAAAAAGTAAAATTTAGTTACTGCCATTCTGGGAGTAGCCACCTTCAGTGAACTATTAGAGGCTGAAAGCATCATATTATCCCCAATTTGCTGGTCATTTTTGAGTGTCTCTAAGATAGTTCTTTAAAAAAGTTAGGTTTTATCATCCATTCGGATATAGGAATAGGGGTTGTAGGCCAAAAGGCTATAATGGAGGCCTATGGGAAATGCAATAGTGGTATATGACCTACAGTAGTATTGCGTTTTATTAGAGCTATAAATACAGATATTTTGAATTGTCCGAAGATTCCCGGCTGTTCGATATAACCCGGTATTACTCTAACAAATGAAGCAAGTTTTCTAGATCATCTGAACCGCTTGCCTGTTTACAAAATTATCAAGCGTCGAAGTTGATCAAGACTAATTTTATGAAGGTCAATCCATAACAACACACACTGAAAATGAATGCTAGCCTATCTTCAACTTGACACATCCAACAGAAGACAATGTAAATTGTACGCACATTAAAACATATTTTCTACTTACGATTACTTGTATATGTCTAGCTCCAAAATGTCAACGTCACTCTCTCTCTCCGAACATGTGAAGTAAAATGGCCGCTTCTGAACAAAAAAAATAGACTAAGCTATGACGTCACGCTTCTCCGTTAATACATTACTTTAATGTAACACCTCCCGTTTTTTTTTGTGTTTTCACCAGTGAGGTCTAAATTATATTTACACGCATTATAACTAAATCATACACGTATCAAAACTTCCTTGGAATTTTATTAGAACAAAACATACTTCACCTTGACTACAAAAAATGGAATCCGCAATTAACTGTATCTATACACGAGTGGTACAGCAAATTTACGCATCACTGCTCACTATATACGCTATATGGAATCGGCAATTAGGTCAATCCTAAAAACAGTTATAGAGCGTTCTAATGATTTCCATACACAGTAATAGTTAACTGAATTTACATATTCATGAATAATAACGCTCTATGAAAATAAAGAAATTAGTATTATCAATATCGATTTATGTAATGAGTTATGCTATTATTCTTTCTTATTTGTGTTTGCTGCTTTCAAAGGAACCACTTTTCAGTATTTATTATACTTATCAGTAGGCTGTTCTAAGCTGCAACCCCTTTAGTCGCTTATTGAATGTTTTAGTTATACACACTTTATTTAACTTTTAGTTATCTGTTTTTGTTATTTAAATATATTTGTTTGTATATGTGTTTTAAAACAATGGTTTTATTGTACGGGCGCTAGGGGGCGTGTGTGGTGTCGTAATTTATATTACCTCTTATGAACAGACTCAATAAAACCTGGTCTGCTACTTTTCTCTCTTGTTTGTGTTTGCTCTTCCAACGGAGACTCTTTTCAGTATTTATTGTACCATTGCCACGAATGTATTATTGATTGAGATCTGGCCGATCTTGATATGTACACAATATATGCAATATCAATTACGCTTGCATGATATTTTGTTGGCATAAGAAAGATTTTAAGCACGATTGTCACGAACATTAGGAGGTGTCTTTGGTGTGACAACATGTTCTAAACAAACACAGGAATCGATCTACTTAGCGACGACTGTCCCAAGTACAATAAGCTTCATGTGCATCTCCTTGACATTTGCTTATGTAAATGCACTGTGTAATGCAACACATATGCGTTTTATTTATTGACATTCACACTAGCGTTTGTTTAGTGTTGTGCCTCCTAGTACCGGCTTAAGCGATATTCTACGTTAAAGCCGCAAGAGTGGGCTTGATAATCCCAATTGACCAGTAAGTAATAACACTACTGATTTGAACACCGGATCTTGGAACCTTCTACTTTCACTTTTCAAATGTATAGCCAAAACTGTCAAAAACGTGATGAGCTAGCTGCCTTTCCAAATTTCAATAATATGTCCAGAATACAGTTACAACCAACAAATAACAAGAAACGACAATAAATTACATTCGACTGTACCAGACGAGTACATCAATTGTTTTAGTGTAATTAAACCTTAAGGATTTCCTTCAGTCTTGGCTACAGCTATCCGCGCGAAAATGTTCTCGTATTATCTGTAGTAAATGAGTTATTATTTTCATCAAATTTGGTATGAAAATTAGAAATATTGTCCTATAGAAATCATAGCACCTAGACGCAACAGCAGCGTAAGTCCTCACTGCATCACAAAAAAGAGCACATTATATATACCCTGAAAAGGACAATACACAACACAATGAGTGGTGAAGACATGGTTACCGACTTGGAACGGTCAGTAGGCAATAAGTCCTACTTGTTACCTTAACTCGATTTTATGTTAAACAACCTCGCTATTACCCTGTCATCAGCGCTCGAATAGACAAGACATTTTAAATAAAAGTACATCCAATCAAAAATAAACATCCAGAGAAATTAGGAAACGATACACGTATATAATTATTATTGTAAATCTATAATAAAAAAAGCATTTTTTTCTTTTACAAAAAATGAATAAATAAATAAAATAAAATAAAAAATAAAACAATTTTAAACACCTTAGGGTGTATTCAGAACTGTATTGAATAATCACAGCTGTTGCAGCCAAAGAGAAAACCAGTACGACCAGAAAACCTGAGGTACGAAAGTTTATGCGCCAACCTCCCATTTCAGGGTTTCAGAAGGTAGTCTTGATCATCTTAAGCGCTTGAATGTATGTACAAACGTATTGACCCTTTGTGCAGAAAAACAACTGAAACGGAAAAACATGTCCGTCATTGTTTTTTTTTATTATAGCATTTTGACCATCTTCATTTAGTTCGTCGATATAATGATGAAGTTACCCTCTTTATTTATTAATGTATTGTCTTTCTGCCGTTCTGCATATCTTAAATAGAGGTGCGCCTTTATCAGACATCAGAAACGATACCAGCATCTCAGTAAAATGGCTGCCGCGTCAAACGTTTTTTCGAAGAAAGGTTCTAGACGTTTGTCTTTAAAACAAGCAAGCGTCGCAGATGATCTAGACTATTTAGAAAGTGCAATCATGGAGTACCACGAGGTTGTCCGGTCATCGCACAAGAGAAAAGTGAAGCGTAGTGACTGACTGTAGAGGGCTCAATTACCAAGCATGAAATACGTCGTAATGCTAAAGGGTCGTATCCTTTTTTGACAAATGTGCCGATTAATTTGTAAAGTGGTCAGGAAATCCGTCAGAACCCTTTACATTTTGAAGTTCATAGACCACATTTTCATAGAATACATCATTTTTGTGTTTTATTTATATTGCCTGTTAATGCTGCCTATATTATTAGAGGATACATATGGCGGAGATATTCCTATTCCATCTGGTTTAACGAAAATCTCGCTGAAGAAATTTACTTATAATAATTTAATTTCGATCATTGAAATCATTAACAGTGTTTAAATCAGTTAAATCTCTGATGAATTTGCCAGTGAGCAAAATGAAATTTGTTCATGACGCAGTTATAGTCAATAATTATTTCAAAATAAAAGTTATCTTGGGTAAATTTTTTCCGGTATTCACAAAATTTGATATTTCGGCTTTCGTCAACGCGATGACTTTCATAATAATTGATATTGATCATTGAATTGCAGACACATTATCATTTTTAATTATAATGGAAGGTTTGGAGATATATTTGAAAATTATATTCAATCAGAAAATATAACATCACTTTTACTTAACTTTTACTTGTTTAAACATAACTTTTACTAAGGGTTTTAGGTTTAAACCTCACTGTAGCATATGTTTTATCTATACCGGTCTGACGAGCTAATCCTATGGTTCGTTGTCCAATAGTCCGTTGTGTTGGTTCATTTGTTTACGCAATGATTTACTATACGTTTTAATATTTTCAAAAAAATTGATAAGAAGGTTTGATTCAGTTAACAATCGGACGTGTTTGACTGTTAGCAACATAAAACTTGTGCATTACGAAATCATTGTCCATAATTATGTCAAAGTAAGAGCATTTCAACTTGTTTACACGTGACCTTGAGTAAATGTTGTTGTTTTTTTCACCAAATTTGATTTGAAGACTTTCTTCAACAAAATATTGAACGAGTTTGACAATAAGCGAAACGTGTGCATGAGTCACTCTGCTACTTTTCTCTTCCAACTTGGAAGTAGCATAGTGACCCATACAAAAGGGTTCACATTTTCGGTTTATATAGACATTCAAACAGTTTGAGTAGTGATGTGTGACGGCTGGAAGACGTCCGTTCGTCTAAAACTCTGTAGTGTTATTACTTACTGTCCTTAAGATCACCAATACTAACCTTTGTGACTTTAAAGTAGAATATCGTTGAAACCGGTGCTAGGAGGCGTGAGAGCTTTTGCACAAATATTACCGCTCGTGAACAGACTCAATAAATATAGATATAAAACTCGAACAGGAAAAGCAGAATTCAAGGACGACAGTCAACCACAAACACACACAGGAACAAAAAACAACTTTAAAAATGAATAAAAGGTCAAATAAGACATCACAAACACAAAAGGGTTGACAATAGGGCTACCGCCTTGGAACGGTCAGTGGCAAAAAAGGCCGCAGGGGGTTTAAACCAGGTTCTAAGGTGCACCAAACCTCACACTTACCCTACTGTCAACCCAATAAAACGGGACAATGTAAATAAAGAAATCCCCGCCATGAACTATTCTCTAACCAACAAGGCAGCTACATTTCTGTCTTGTCAGTGTTTATTGCTCCAAGGGATATGCTTTTCCGTATTTATTTCCGTAGTTATTGCCATTAATTACTGAATATTGAGCAAACTTCAGACTGTTTACGTGATAACTTGAGTAAACGGGTTTAAATAAAAGATTACTGACCTGAAACATACCATAAATGCCTTAAAATGTTGTGTTTAAAATGCTAACTAATCTACATATTTCTCTCTTTGTGAACCGACATAATAAGGAACAAAGGCTATCATGTCATATTCTGTTTCGTCTGCTGCGTTGAGTAAGACTGACGTTTTATGTAAGCATGGATGATAGACTTCGTTTATTATAAAACCCTTCAAACATTAGTTGCAAATGAAAACAGATTTTTATTTTAAGTTAATTTCTTGACATTAAAATTGATCGTATCTAGCCACTTCCATATTGGATTTAAGATTAAATTTTACGTTTTAACTTGAAAATTCATTCCATCTGCAATTTGTTCTGACAGTAATTATGTAGCTAGCGTTTTCGCAATAATCTTTCCATGTTTTTCCGTTAATGTCTATTTTAAATTTAATTTAAGAAACGGTTATTTTGTAGAATCTTAGATCTAGCTTTTAAGATACGTAAATGCGCGTTCAGCCCAATCCTTACAAAAAAAAACAATTACTACGAACAGCTAAAATGAAAACGGTAAAATTAATTAAATTTTCAAGGAGATGATCAATACATTGAAATTAAAATTGCATGCGTTAGAAATACTTGTTCCTTTTAATTTATAAGAAACTGTATTGTCGCCTTTATTGTCGTTTAGTTTTAAGCAAAAAGAATGCTTGAAATTCGGGAAAGTTATAAACAGGTTATTCCACTGAACAGCTGAAACGAAATCAGAAACGAAATATAATTCACAAATGCAAAAGGTGATATACTCAAAGGACATGTGAAACTGATGGCAAAGAAATCCTAAATAACTTGCACCCGGTGGTATATATCAAGTCATTGATTTAAAGATGAATGGCCACCCTTTTTGTGGTATTATCAATTAATAAATTTAACTCTTAAGCATCTTATGAACATTTCTTGACCGTCCCGGAGAGAAACATATATTTAAAACCGCTACTAAGTTGTATGTAAAAAATTATTTGCATGACGTAGATACTACTTTTACCATTGCGTGACTACACGGGGAAATGAGGTAAATCTTAATTGTATAGCTGCACAACTATTGCCGGATAATTGATACATACATTTACCTGTGGATTAATTTACCTGTTCAAAGTTTTCTACGTCATCAAATAAAATATTATTCTCGCTTTTCACAGATATTGTAATGTGTGAATTGTAAATATATATTGTTGTGTATTGATTTCGATTGAAATAAACATAAACATGTTCATGAAACAAAACATGGCCGGAAAACTTTAAAGGAAAAGAGGAAGAGCGCGTATCTAACTACCTGACCTCGGGTTAATAAAATACATTTTAATCACTATAATCAAATATTAATGAAATTGCCACATTGATTTTGTATTTTAAACTACTGGGATATAATATAACTTTACTGATATTTGTTCTTGGAAGATAAATGATATTCCCATACAGTCGAAGTCAGATTCTCCCAAGAAAAGAAAATGCGTAACGTTGATTAACTTTTGCTTATAGAATCAAGAGACACAGTATTGTTCCGAATAGACTCTGCTTCGCATCATCAGCGTGACACTGCTGTTAAAGACATATGGACTGCCTGCTGCATGAAATAATATTCCTGTATTCCCCAAAACAATAAATTATCTTCTGACCTAGAAAACATGTGTTTATGTGTGCGCACGCGTGTGTGCGTGTGTGCGCGCGTGCGTGCGGGAGTTTGTGTGATTATAAGGTTTATAGTCCCACTACCATGTGTGCTGAGAGTAGAATCCCCATATAGCTGGAATATTTGTGAAACATCCATTCGATTGTATATTTGGACCTCAGTTTTAAGACTCACCCGAAAAACTGGTTAGGTGGGAAACACGTTTAAACATTTCGAAAATAAGCCCAAATCGATCCCGGCTGGGATTGAACCTGCGATCCCCGGGTTAGTAGTCCATAAATCTATACATACCAACACGACCACCTCCTGGAAAATATTTAGCACAACTAATTATGCGTGTCAGTGAAATGGTTGCTGGAAACGTACAATTAAAATAAATAATGTATTTCACTTTTACATAATAATACGTTAGAAATAAATTTAACACTGCATTAATATATATCCAGAAACCAGAGGGAAATTATCCTCACAGTTTCTTTTAGAAAAACCTACAAAATCAGAAATGTTAGCTTTTTCTAAGTTGAAGTTCTTTAGGTTATATATTGTTTATCATAATAGAACAGAAAGGATCGTCGATGTTTAATATATTACCTACATGCGGGTCAAGGTCGATGGCAATGACAGACGTGTAAAAATTTAGCTCTGAAAAAAATGTTTGTTTCTAAATTATCGACGGTTAAACTTGAACTATTTACATAATGGCAAGTGGTGGTGGTGGCAGAGATTGTAGTAATCAAATTTTGAGAGATTTGGAGGATGAAAAGACGGAATAGGCGACCTACAATCTACCAACTTAAAGCTGCTTCTTAATAAACGGGCGGGGTAATGCTAACAATGGCGGATTGCAGGTGACTTACAGACAGTCAAATCGCCGACGTTAAAGAACGTTGATTCCAATTACCATAATCTCACACCTGATGATAAATTTACTGTGCTTTTTGACAATTAATCAATTCTGAACAGAAACAGGATAGACATAATGTTGAAATGATATTTATGAATTCCGGCATCGCGCAAACGAGTAGGAGAGTGGATCGTGTCGAGATGTATGTTGACATTCACGCTAGAAAACTAAAAATGTTGTCATATAGATCTATAGATATTGAATCCCGTAGTCGTCGAAATAATCTTATATTATGGAGTTGACAGAAAAAACAGAATAACATCCCAAAGCTATTAAACTTTCTTGAGTATTAAATGGACATTGATCGATCAGTGTGTATTATCATTATCTAGACTGATTCTCAGGGATATGCACGATCCGAAGCCCTATTATTGTTCAATTCAATGATTAGTCTGATACTGATTATATTCTGGAGAGGGCCTATAAACTGAGGGGTACAAATTTCAGGATTGATAGTGACTAAGGAAATCGTTGACGCTAGAATGCGACTTACCAAAGCACAGAGGCAGATCTGGACTTAAACACCAAATGAGTATATGTAAACGGCAGCTTAGTTCTAGACATGTTTCCTGACTGGTATTCTGTTTTGAATGAGAGCAGACTAGAGAGGCTTTGATTCTGTTTACGATGGAAAGTTATCCGAACCACAGGTGCACAAATCAAGTCCCATCATAAATATGGCTCAAAGAGATTTCTCTTTGGACGTAGACAATGTGAAGTCAGATCATGCAGTCAGGTGGAACCCCGCGCCAACCACCACCCACAGATACACACCCAGTGAATACACGACACACAGCAGAATACACGTCACCCAGAGAATACACGACACCCACTGAATACACGACCCCCAGCAGAATACACGACACACAGCAGAATACACGCTAATACAGACTAGGTGTTCAGTGCGATTTAACGGTACCAACAGCACATGATGCTTTATTTGAATTTACCTGCTGTTCCTTCTACATCTGCGGTAGTTCCAACGTTATTTCAAAATACAAATACAAGTATTTAGAAAGGTACAGCACTCAATACACAGCTATTCATGAGCAAGTGGTTCAACGTGCATTGCGTGAAAGGTCCCCGTCTGTTTCAACAGTGCTGGAACACAGACACATCATGATACACATCAAAAGCATACACGTTCACATATTACAGAAAAACTGAGTCATATACAGCTATCGGAAATTCAACATCCGGAACACTGAATATGAACTAAGATGCATGTTATGATATAACCAGTGATGTATGTGATCCATTATTTAAGAAAACGGTGAATACAACAGAAAATAAACACGGAGGCAGTACCTGTATTAACAATCAAAAGTGGTTTGATAATACATGCATCAAAACGAAAATAGTTTATAAACTGTTAAATTTATATCATGTATATAGAAAGGATAAAAGCGACATAAATCGAATACATATGGCACGTTCCAGAACTGAATATAAAAAAGAGTATGATAATGGACCTTTGGAAACGGCCGAAAACGACAACGGCATACGAAATATTGCAGTCTCGGTTTGATTGAGACAGTTCATGAGCGGTAAAAGTTATTAGGCAAAATAAAAGCGCAAAACAATATTGTAATATGCTGAAAGGTGCACTCTTACATAATTTTTTTTATAAACATTATCTGTAGATCACTTTACGAAATATGTTCAAACTATAAAAGAAACAAATGATGTATTTTACCAACCAAATGAGAACATTATATTATTAAGTGAAAGATATTTAAATGGGGAGTTGCAAGAAATGTTTGAAGAATCAACGTTGAAATATCGACCACTGAAATAAAAATTATATTTTTCGTTATGGAATTGATAATACAATGTGTTTTACCTTATATTTTCAAATTATTTAATAATGTGTTTAATGTAGGTTATATCCCAGATAGCTCACAATTTGTGACATATACTATTTGGAAATTGGCATGTACTTGTATCAAAATAAAACCGCACCTTAGTTCAAGTCGTCGAAATACAGAATGGATTCTTTTGAAGATATGTTAAATATGAAAATCTTCGGGACCTTATATGTATAAATTGTCCTCGTATTCTTTCTCAACTAAGCTCGCATTTTCACAATACTTTGCTTGAATTCCATTGTAAGATCTATAAGTTAAAAAGCTAAAGCTAAAAGCTGCGGGAAATTTCAGTTAATTAGAGTTTTTTATATTGGTTATTTTAACCCCCACCCCCGCCCCGACAACAATATTTCAATGTCTTTAAGTTTTGTTCTGGCAGGGACTTTGGCCAAATTGACGCTTGATTCTAAAATGTTTAATATTTTCACCTCCGATATTTGTATTATTCAATGGAATAGGTATCATGCATCGAATCGTATTGACGCGATACAATTTATTAATTTAATTTAATTTCAGCATGTAAGCATTTTAGAAACAAGGACAAAGTTGGCCAAAGCTCCCTCAAATAAAAAGTGGTTAAAGAAATGGAATTATTTAAAGGGACACATACAATAACTTCTCGATTTATATATATTTTGTTCGCCTTAATCTACCATACATTTAAATATATTATTCGTGCAAAATAATCAACAGTCAATTATATGCAAAAACCTTTTGTTTATTCCTATTCTTATAAATTAATATTAATGATTGAACAAATGCAAGTCATGTAGAAAAACTAAGGGACGTTGCTATTTTTTAAAACATCAAGATTGCCATGCGTCCCTTAAAGAAAAACGTTTCAAATTAACGCAGTACTGTTATTCACATATATATTGCGATGCCCGTATCATCATGCACACATATAGTGTCTCTAAGATAAATGGTAAGACGTTAAGTGAAATTTATCTTTAGAATGTTTGTCTGGACTCGTGCTTATAAAAAAATCAGATGTTCTTAATGTTGTTGAGACAGACCGAAGATCAATAGTCAACATCTGTCTCATATCGGCCTATAATAATGTATTATAAGTTTGCTCCAAGCACACGCTATATAAAGAAACTGTTTTTTTCCGAGCTGATTTAAATCAGCATCGATACAATCTCACTGTCTATATATCTATTTTCCTTGAATAAATTGTTTCTGTTTATATTTTAATAGTAAACTTATTGATTTTAGAATGCTTTATTTCCTTTATACTATTTATGAGTTTTGGGAATAAGATACGATCAAGAAAAAAAGCAATGAACAATTGAAAAATAACAACAAAAAAAACCTACTTAAACTGAGGTCAACTAGGTTTGAATGATTAATATTTTGTTTCGCGATAACCTACCTTCAAAACTAAAATATCTATCCAAAAGAACTGAATACACTTGGTGACAGTTTCCACCGTCCCACCGCCTAACTATTAACGAAATACCGAACTACCGACACACTGATTAAATAGCGACCTACTACCCTACGTATCGTCAACCAACTGCTTAAATAACGACCTACCGTCCTAGGCACCGTCGACCAACTGCTTAAATAACGACCTACCGTCCTATGTACCGTTGACCAACTGCTTAAATAACGACCTGCCTTCCAAATGAAAGGTATTTTACAGCAATCTGACTTATATTTTAAATAGTAGAACCGCCACCCGAGAGAAAAGGGACTAAAAGACCGTGAGCTTGTTTAGTTCTGCGTGATTTTAGCTGACAGTACTCTCTGATTCCACATTAATGTCCAGTTCGACTTTTATCACTTTTATCGAACTTGCATTTAGACTGGGAGTAAGATCTCCCATATTTAGACAGAGTTGTCAATAAAAGACAACATAAATGTGGATTAGTTGCTTTCTCATTTCACTTTGTCTGAAACTAGATAGCAGGCAACTGTCATGCCGCTCCCATTACCCACTTAAGAACACTATTAACAATTTAACCAAACATAATCCGCAAGACTGGGCATTCTTATTTTTATAACCTAATACTCTACGATAACGCGATAGGCATTTTTTTTTTAAATATTTGTATTCCTGAAAAAGAAACATTATAATACAAAACCCACGTTAGTCTATATATGTTCTTGAAATTCACTTGCGGTAAAATGAAAATGGGTAAAACATTGAACAATCATACAGTGCGTTGCAAAATGACAGGGTCTTCTCCGCCAGGGTTACCGTTACCTTAAAATTCGAAAAACTGGTCTAACGACTATAAATGCTACAATGATTGTGTAACAATTGAGACTACTTTATATCAAGCGTTTAATGGGAGCATGTCTCCTGTCTGTTCATCAAGACTCATTATTCGTACCTTTGTATAACTAAAAAGCTACTCCACCAGGGCTACCTTTACCATAAACTTCGAAACACCTTTGCACAATTCTATCGTAACCATGATCTGCTTTTAAAAATGGAAGTCGACTAAGAACTCTTTTGCGACAAGGGCTATCATAACCGCTAATTATTTCTTCATTTTTTATATAGACATGTCAATCGAGAAAAGAAGCAACAGTATCAGAACTATTAGCTTTGTAGAGTTGACGTGCTTTAGGACAAATAGTGTTTACCATGTATAAAAGAAAATGTTGTCAATGTTTAATATGTCATCCAGATATAAAATCATGTTTACATTTTATTCTGACGTTAGAATGTTCATTGATCTCGATAACAAAAGCTGTCGCAGTAAAACAGCTTTGTATTATTATCTGAAAAGGACATTTCTTTTACTGATTTCTTGAAACAACAACTAATGAATTGATATGTGTAATGGTATAATGTGTATATTTACCTTGATTATCTAGGAGCATAGTCGTGTGTGTAAAGAAATGAACCATTACGTGGTCCGAATATTAACTTTCATACCCCTTCTCCAAGAAGCGATATCGGGGTTGGCTGGGGTATGAAATAAAACCTTAATTTTGGCTTTAAAAGTTTGCGTATTGTAAAATTAAAACATTTAATAGGTAATTTCAAACAGGTTATCGCATTTTTTCAGTAAAACATGTTTTTAAACGTGTTTTATTGTGAAATATGCGTTATAAAATTCTGCTAATATACGTTTTCTCTTCGCTTATTGGAATTAATCATCTTATCTCCCTCTGCGGTTTCTATCCAAATATAACCTATTAGATGACAAGGGGCCGTAAAACCCAAATTCATTAATTTACCAAAAGACCACAATAATGAGTCATCAAAAAGACTTTTATAAGACAATATATTATGCCATCGTTTTCGGTATTCACACACACTTCTTGGAATTTCAATAGCTCGGCATGTTAATATTGACTTTAAAGGCAGCACGGCGCTAGATTTGATGGGTAGTTTCAGCAGCATTGCCTTCCTTATTTCAGATATTCAAATTTCTCGGAATAGTGATAGATTATTTATAGATGAATAAATAAATGTCAAAACCGATAATTTCAATTGAATATTGTCATTCACCTCTGCAGTTTGTGTGCAAATTCAGCGACGTTTAAACATTTAAAACGTCGGTAACACATAGCTATTTTGAAAATATGACATTGTAATGAAAGTAGGTAATATTATTGGGATCGTTATTTTGTAAAGTAACACGAGTTACAGTGCATAAACTGTATTGTAGGACTGGATCATTTTCAGGTTAATTTAACCTACTTTCGCCAAAGACAACAAAGTTCGTCCACTTACCAAGGGCAACGCACCAATGCACTTTCACGAACGTCTTATACTTCTGGAGTTATTGCGGGGAATACGTATGCTCGTATGATGTAATAGCGGCCATGGCCTTTACCATACTAACCGCAAAATCAGTCGGCTTCCTCCTTTCACCAAGGACAATGGACTTAAGACGTTTCATGAGCGACCTTGACCATTGACCTACTGACACCAGGTAAGATGACACTTACAGGAATGACACTTACAGGGTTTAAGTTGTCGTGCGGAATGCGTTTATGTTTACGGACTGACGGCCGGACGGACTGACGGACAACACCTACCATAATGTATTCCTTTTTTCCAAACCCGCTTATAAAAATGAATACAAATGAATAATATGAACACAATATATAAAACGATTGGACAGTACTTTTAAGTACCGGTGATCGTATGTCACTGAATTTACTGCTTAGCCTAAATGGATTTTATGTGTAAATAACCTCACCATTTTCCTGTCTCAAAAGGCCAAATTGACAAGACAGAATAAATAAAAGTACATCCCATCAAAAGGAAAATTCTAGCAACAAAGTCAACATCCAGAGAAATTAGCAAACGATACAGTTAAATGTTGTTTTAAAGATATATTAAACATATAATTAAGTAGAAACACTATAGGGTGTATCCAGAATTGTACTGACCTACCGCTGCAGTTGTATACTAAGAACAAAAAATTACGAACAAAAAGTACGAAGGTGCATGCACTTTCCTTTTTGAAGTGCAATCATAGAGTTCCATTAGGCTGTCCAGTCATCGCACAAGATCAAAGTGAATCGTAGTGATTGACTGTAGAGGAGTCAATCACTCAACATGAAGTGCTTTGAAATATCAAAGTGTCATCTCCCGTTCTGGCGAATGTCCACATTAAAGTTATAAAGTTATAAAGTGGAATGGAAACCTGTCAGATCCCTTAACTTCAAACGTTTATAGATCACATATCCATAAAATGAAGGTTGTGATATCCATACTCGCCAACATGTTTTATGTAGGTTTTTAGATTAATGTTTGTCTTTAACAATTTTAATACTTGTAACTTGATTTCGATCTTTGAAGCCATTTATATCGTTACACGCTTTAGTTGTCAAAGTTAAAGTCATCTATCTTATAACATATATTTGGTATGTATGTAACTATTCAAACCGAGAGATGAATATCGAAGAATGCTGCAGTAGTAGCCAAACTGTTGGCTATATTCAACCTGAGATTTGGTGAATACAAGAGAAAATAATAAATTACCATGTCATTATTACATCATTATTATCATCATCAAACTAAGTAGTTTGAGAAAAAAACATGGGTATAAGCACACACCTAAATACTATGTGTTACAACTCGGCATGCCTGTCTTTGGTTTCACTAAAGTGTAACCTATTATGTGTTATCCCTGAACCAACTGTTATATCCTAGTTCATTCACTTAAACATTAATAATCGCAATGATGAGACATTTATACCTGCAATGATGAGGCATTTATACCCGCAATGATGATACATTTATACCCGCAGCGATGAGACACGTATACCCGCAATGATGATACATTTATACCGGCAACGACGAGACACTTATACCCGCAATGATGATACATTTATACCCGCAATGATGAGACACTTATACCCGCAATAATGAGATATTTATATTTACAATGATGAGACATTTATACCCGCAATGAGGAAATATTATACCCACAATGATGAGACATTAATACCCGTAATGATGACACATTTATACTCGCAATGATGAGACATGTATATCCGCAATGAGGAGACATTTATATTTGCAATGATTGAGACATTTATATCCTCAATGATGAGACATTTATACCCTCAATGATTGAGATATTTACACCCTCAATGATTGAGATATTTATGCCCACAATGATGAGACATTATACCCTCAATGATGAGACATTTATACCCGCAATTATGAGACATTTATACCCGCAATTATGAGACATTTATACAAACAATGATAAGACATGTATACCCGCAATGAGGAGACATGTATACTCGCAATGAGGAGACATTTATACGCGCAATGAGGAGACATTATACCCGCAATGATGAGACATTTATAACCGCAATGATGAGACATGTATACCCGCAATGAGGAGACATGTATACTCGCAATGAGGATACATTTATACGCGCAATGAGGAGACATTATAACCGCAATGATGAGACATTTATACCCGCAATGAGGTGACATTAATATTCGCAATGATTGAGACATTTATACCCTCAATAATGAGACATTTATACTGGCAATGAAGAGACATTTATACCCTCAATGAGGAGACATTTATACCCGCAATGATGAGACATTTATACCCGCAATGAGGAGACATGTATACCCTCAATGATGAGACATTTATACGCGCAATGATCAGACATTTATACCCGCAATGATGAGACATTATAACCTCAATGATGAGACATTTATACCCGCAATTATGAGATATTTATACCCTCAATGATGAGACATGTATACCCGCAATGATTGAGACATTATACCCTCAATGATGAGATATTTATACCCGCAATGATGAGACATTTATACTCGCAATTATGAGACATTTATATCCGCAATGAAGAGACATGTATACCCGCAATGAGGAGATATGTATACTCGCAATGAGGAGACATTTATACCCGCAATGAGGAGACATTATACCCGCAATGAGGAGACATTTATACCCGCAATGAGAAGACATTTATATTCGCATTGATTGAGACATGTATACCCACAATAATGAGACATGTATACCCGCAATGATGAGACATTTATACCCGCAATGAGGAGACATTTATATCCGCAATGATGAGACATTTATACCCGCAATGATGAGACATTTATATCCGCAATGATGAGACATTTATATTCGCAATGATTGAGACATTTATACCCTCAATGATGGGACATTCATACTCGCAATGATGAGACAATCATACCCGCAATGGTGAGACATTTATACCCGCAATGATGAGACATGTACACCTGCAATGATGAGACATTATAACCTCAATGATGAGACATTTATACCCTCAATGATGAGACATGTATACCCGCAATGATGAGACATTTATACCCGCAATGAGGAAACATTTATACCCGCAATGATGAGACATTTATACCCGCAATGGTGAGACATGTATACCCGCATTGATGATACATTTATACCCGAAATAATGAGATTGTAATACCCACAATGCTTAGATATTTATACAAGCAATGATAGGACATGGTCTGCAGTTTTAATAAATAAAGTAAATTCCTTAGAGTGGTATGCTTTTTTGCTATTCATTTTTGCCATAAGATGTTGTTTTTTTTTCATTTAAAATTAAAAAATGTAGAAAGGAGGTGATGGATGCAATAATTCAGTTATTGGTTCATTTACTGCCCTCCTTCGGAAATATGGGGGTCAGTCAGATGTATAGGAATAATTGGCTATTAATCTGACTGACATCACATATATATGCAGTGGCTAGGCAGCCAGGTACCCACTATATATCTCACTGACCCCATATATTTTCATAGTGGGTCAGTTACAAACGCAATAACTGATAGTATTGGTCCTCATGTTTTTGTCAATAAGTTATCAAATCTTTTTTATTTTGAAATACGGTCTATGCATTTAAACGTTTTCTCATTTCGATATTCCTTGATTGTGGACGTTACAATAGGCACTGGTCTCCAAGCAACTTGTCTTAGATGTTTTTGTTTGTTTGTATGGTGCTTTATGTCATTTTCAACACATGTAAGGTTATATATGACTGTCGATCTTTTTTTGTGGTGGAGACAGACCATCTACTTTTTCTGGGTAGAACCAGTACTATACACGTCCCGCCATCCATAGGAATCGACACTTCCTCACTTACAAAAAAAGGAGTATGATAATGGACCTTTGGAAACGGCCGAGCACGACACATACGAAATATTGCAGTCTCGGTTTGATTGAGACTGTTCATACGGCGGTGGACATGGAGTTATTTGCTTCCCCATGTCGTACGGCGTATGGTCCCAGTATCTAATAAAATTAAATGCCCCGAAGAGCGAAATAAACATAATGGAATTTAGTTGGGAGCAGCGGTTATGAAGCCTGCGTAACACAAGTATCAGCCAAAATACTAAATTAAAAAGCGGACAACAGATCCTATAAGTGGTTAAACAATACACAGAGACTTTTATCGGCCGGAGTAGTGGAACCACCGAATCAAAAATTAAGTAAGAAAACAAAAGAAATAGAAAATGTACCACCGATAACTAAATATAAGTATCGGGATCAGCGATCTCCAAAGATCGAATGAATAACAGTACTGATTGCAAGCTCGGGGAGACGTTTTACTGCCGCCACACTGCACAAGCAACGCCACTGGAGTTATTTGCTTCCCCATGTCGTACGGCGTACAAGTCATTTTCCAGTGGGATTCGAAGTTGTCTTAGAAAAAACAGTTTTATGTGAATTATTTAACAAGGACATTTGTTTTATAAATCTCTTTGTTGACCTGAACCACACAGCGTATTGATATGTGTAATGGTATAATATTTGTGTATTCGTATATGTCATTAACCATTAGTATGTATGAGAATAGTCGTGAACTGTGTTAACTTTGCAGATAAATGAAACATAGACGCATGTCAAATGGGAAACTTTATTTTGTATGGTTTGTGTTTTTGTGCGTTTTAGAGCTACAGACCTTTCCTGCAATGGACTTGAAATTTCAGTTCTTCATCTCGTCTTCCTATGATGTTTCTGTCCCAATATAATATATTAGTATGTGTCAATGGGAGCTTAAATCCAATGCCTTTCATTTACGTACACAATTCAATGATGAGTCACCAAATAGAACACGTTCATAAAATAAGGCAATATATTATGTGTCATCTTTTTTCTTTATTCAAGCACAATGCAATGAGATGACCGTCACGTGAATATTGAATTTTAATTGCACTAGGCGCACTTAAATGTGTACAAATGATTAATGGATAGCTTCAGAAGCATGACACTTTTCATTTTTGATTTCCCGGCACAGTGATAAATTATTTATATATCAATAAGTAATGTCAGAATCGGTAAGCTAAATTGAAATTATTATTCACTGCTGTTAGAATTATTAGTAGAAGAGAAAATTTGATTATGACTGCTAAATGTGTTGATTAGAACACATCCATGTTCATAAGGCAACACGTCAAAATTAATTACTAAATAGGTTGTATACGGTTTAAGCTTACCAGTAGGCCGTATTGCCTACGGACCGTTCCAATAAATATTGAAAAGAGGAAGGCAGTAACGCTGTCTTCACCACTAGTGATTTGTTTTGGACTGTCCTGTTCATTGATTGTTTTAATTTGCGCATTTGATTTAGTCTGTGGTACAGTTCGGACACCCGATGCCATTGCTTTTAGGTGCTGTGGTTTGTGGTACAGTGCGGACACCCGGTGCCATTGCGTTTGGGTGCTGTGGTTTGTGGTACAGTGCGGACACCCGATGCCATTGCGTTTGGGTGCCGTGGTTTGTGGTACAGTGCGGACACCCGGTGCCATAGCGTTTGGGTGCCGTGGTTTGTGGTACAGTGCGGACACCCGGTGCCATTGCGTTTGGGTGCCGTGGTTTGTGGTACAGTGCGGACACCCGGTGCCATAGCGTTTGGGTGCCGTGGTTTGTGGTACAGTGCGGACACCCGGTGCCATTGCGTTTGGGTGCTGTGGTTTCTATAGGATTATTTTATTTTCATTATTGATGTGTTAAGATTGCTCTTCTCGTTTCATTTTCTGAACTTGAATCAAGCTTGTCTCTTGAAGGACTATTGGTCTGCCATTTTTATAAAGAAGCTCTAAAATGGATGGGGTATGGTTAATTAATGTTTTCAACCAAATACATATCTTAGGAATGAGCAATGTCAGCCATATAGTGCATGACAGTAATTCAACATTATTGATGTGAACATAATTTCAGAAAGATTACATAAATGGCGGAACGTATGCACTTTATATCCGAAACGTTTGATACAGTTTTACTCAAAGTTGTTTTGGATGATGTGATACTATGGCTTATTTTAATTAGAAATGAAGTCTCGTCTGCTCTAGATGAATAAATGGACTATTCTATGAACCTATTTCATGTAAAAAACAAAACAACTTGAGTAAAATTCTACCAAATTGTTCTATATAAAGGGCAAACTATCTGCCATATACGTATTATTTCTGATTTTATGTTCATATCAATAGTGTTTTAATTACTGGCATGCACTATTATATGGTTAGTATTCTCATGTCTAAATTATGCGTTTGGTTGAACACTTCACTTGAACATAACCGCATCCATTTTGGATACTAAATACTTATAATATCTCTGCTAATGGATTGCCTTCATTATTCACCCTTTACAAGATGCAGTTTTATGTAATCTGTAAATAGTAGTCGCAGTTATCAATAGAGATCACACATCACGATCTAGTCAGTCATAAACGAGTATGTAGCGGCCAGGGATTTTTCTAGGTGTCCCACGGGGCTGGAAAACGGACCCATTCCCAATGCAAAATAGTATTTTATTTTCCCAATTGTTAAAAACAGTCCCAGTCTCAAAAAAGAAAAGAAAAAAAGAATAAATTGTTTACTTGTATGTTAAACTGCTGCATCCTTTATGTTACATACTAATCAATATAAGTGATATGTTATTGATGTAATAGTGTTCCTAATTATACCTTTTAGGCTTTTACCTCGCCCTAACTTACAACATGTTGACATAAACAATACTCCGTTGGCCATTTTATCGATGAAAAATATTCCCAATATGGTCGTTTTTACGATAGAAATTTCCCAAATTTACAAGGGTCCTTTTTCCAAAAATACCTGGAAAAACACGAATTACTCGTTTCAAGAAGCCTGATTCCAAACGATAATATTTTCAACGCCTGATATGATATCGATTGTGGTTCCGACATTTTCTGAAAAATCTACAGCAGTCATGCAAAACAAGCTGTGATCAGTGGTTGAGATGTTAAATCAGATATATCAAAATTAGATACGCAAGACGAACAGGATATGTATCATTCACGGAACGCAGTGAATCAAAACACGCATTAAAAACAAACAACAATATCAGGGATGAGTAATCATTCAAAACAAACAACAATATCAAGGGTGAGTAATCATTCAAAACAAACAACAATATCAAGGATGAGTAATCATTCAAAACAAACAACAATATCAGGGATGAGTAATCAATCAAAACAAACAACAATATCATGGATGAGTAATCATTCCAACAATATCATGGATGAATAATCATTCAAAGCTAACAACAATATCATGGATGAGTAATCATTCCAACAATATCATGGATGAGTAATCATTCAAAACAAACAACAATATCAGGGATGAGTAATCATTCAAAACAAACACCAATATTATGGAGGAGTAATCATTCAAAACAAACAACAATATCAGGGATGAGTAATCATTCAAAACAAACAACAATATCAAGGGTGAGTAATCATTCAAAACAAACAACAATATCAAGGATGAGTAATCATTCAAAACAAACAACAATATCAGGGATGAGTAATCAATCAAAACAAACAACAATATCATGGATGAGTAATCATTCCAACAATATCATGGATGAATAATCATTCAAAGCTAACAACAATATCATGGATGAGTAATCATTCCAACAATATCATGGATGAGTAATCATTCAAAACAAACAACAATATCAGGGATGAGTAATCATTCAAAACAAACACCAATATTATGGAGGAGTAATCATTCAAAACAAACAACAATATCAGGGATGAGTAATCAATCAAAACAAACAACAGTATCATAGATGAGTAATCAATCAAAACAAACAACAATATCATGGATGAGTAATCATTCCAACAATATCATGGATGAGTAATCATTCAAAGCAGACAACAATATCATGGATGAGTAATCATTCAAAACAAACAACAATATCATGGATGAGTAATCAATCAAAACAAACAACAGTATCATGGATGAGTATTCAATCAAAACAAACAACAGTATCATGGATGAGTAATCAATCAAAACAAACAACAGTATCATGGATGAGTAATCATTCCAACAATATCATGGATGAGTAATCATTCAAAGCAGACAACAATATCATGGATGAGTAATCATTCAAAACAAACAACAATATCATGGATGAGTAATCAATCAAAACAAACAACAGTATCATGGATGAGTATTCAATCAAAACAAACAACAATATCATTGATGAGTAATCATTCAAAACAAACAACAATATCAGGGATGAGTAATCAATCAAAACAAACAACAGTATCATGGATGGGTAATCAATCAAAAAAAACAACAATATCATGGATGAGTAATCATTCCAACAATATCATGGATGAGTAATCATTCAAAGCAGACAACAATATCATGGATGAGTAATCATTCAAAACAAACAACAATTTCATGGATGAGTAATCAATCAAAACAAACAACAGTATCATGGATGAGTATTCAATCAAAACAAACAACAATATCATGGATGAGTAATCATTCTAACAATATCATTGATGAGTAATCAATCAAAACAAACAACAATATCAGCGATGAGTAATCATTCAAAACAAACAAAAATATCAGGGGGATGAGTAATCATTCCAACAATATTATGGATGAGTAATCAATCAAAACAAACAACAATATCATGGATGAGTAATCATTCAAAACAAACAACAATATCAGGGATGAGTAATCATTCAAAACAAACAACAATATCAGGGATGAGTAATCATTCAAAACAAACACCAATATCATGGATGAGTAATCATTCAAAACAAACAACAATATCAAGGATGAGTAATCATTCAAAACAAACAACAATATCATGGATGAGTAATCATTCAAAACAAGCAACAATATCAAGGATGAGTAATCATTCAAAACAAGCAACAATATCAGGGATGAGTAATCATTCAAAAGAAACAACAATATCAGGGATGAGTAATCATTCAAAACAAACAACAATATCAAGGATGAGTAATCATTCAAAACAAACAACAATATCATGGATGAGTAATCATTCAAAACAAGCAACAATATCAAGGATGAGTAATCATTCAAAACAAACAACAATATCAGGGATGAGTAATCATTCAAAACAAACAACAATATCAGGGA
This sequence comes from Cyrtodaria siliqua, assembly GCA_037043455.1. NCBI lineage: Eukaryota > Metazoa > Mollusca > Bivalvia > Adapedonta > Hiatellidae > Cyrtodaria > Cyrtodaria siliqua. The sequence continues at coordinate 73,573 of JAWPHD010011359.1, forward strand.
TGAGTAATCATTCAAAACAAGCAACAATATCAGGGATGAGTAATCATTCAAAACAAACACCAATATCATGGATGAGTAATCATTCAAAACAAACAACAATATCAAGGATGAGTCATCATTCAAAACAAACAACAATATCATGGATGAGTAATCATTCAAAACAAGCAACAATATCAAGGATGAGTAATCATTCAAAACAAACAACAATATCAGGGATGAGTAATCATTCAAAACAAACAACAATATCATGGATGAGTAATCATTCCAACAATATCATGGATGAGTAATCATTCCAACAATATCATGGATGAGTAATCATTCCAACAATATTATGGATGAGTATTCATTCAAAACAAACAACAATATCAGTGATGAGTAATCAATCAAAACAAACAACAATATCATGGATGAGTAATCATTCAAAACAAACAACGATATCAGGGATGAGTAATCATTCAAAACAAACAACAATATCATGGATGAGTAATCATTCAAAACAAACAACGATATCAGGGATGAGTAATCAATCAAAACAAACAACAATATCATGGATGAGTAATCATTCCAACAAAATCATGGATGAATAATCATTCAAAGCAAACAACAATATCATGGATGAGTAATCATTCAAAACAAACAATAATATCATGGATGAGTAATCAATCAAAACAAACAACAATATCATGGATGAGTAATCAATCAAAACAAACAACAATATCATGGATGAGTAATCATTCAAAACAAACAACAATATCAGGGATGAGTAATCAATCAAAACAAACAACAACATCATGGATGAGTAGTCATTCAAACAATATCATGGATGAGTAATCATTCAAAACAAACAACAATATCATGGATGAGTAATCATTCAAAACAAACAATAATATCATGGATGAGTACTCAATCAAAACAAACAACAATATCATGGATGAGTAATCAATCAAAACAAACAACAATATCATGGATGAGTAATCATCTAAAAGGTTGTGATACCACAAATATAAAATGGCTAACAGGGTACCGCCTTGTAACGGTCAGTGGTAAAAAGGCGAAAGTTTCTGTCGCTTTAGACAATTTACAAACATATTGAAATGTAAATGTCATACCAAATGTTCTACCACGACTGTTTTGCTTGCATATGTATATCCACTATTTATTTTGACGTATGCAAACGACCAAAACTGGTTATATTTCCATTATTTGGGGATTGAAGTTCTCGGTCTTTTCAATGAATATGCAAGAGGTATTGTAAACAAATGTTGTATTTCACTTCGGAGATGTGGTCATATTAACCAGGCGAAATAATGATCAGTATGGTGAACCCATTGAAAGAATAATGATCAGTATGGTATACACAGAGCAAGAATAATGATCGTTATGGTATACCCAGAGCAAGAATAATGATCGGTAAGGTATACCCAGTGCAAGAATAATGATCGTTAAGGTATACCCAGTGCAAGAATAATGATCAGTATGGTATACCCAGTGCAAGAATAATGATCGGTAAGGTATACCCAGTGCAAGAATAATGATCAGTAAGTTATACTCAGCACAAGAATAATGGTCACTGTGATGACTCAGTGCTAAAATATACTCAGTTGCAAAAGAAACTGTACACTTTGACAATTTTACTTTAATCCCTATCCTCTTTATCAAGCGACAGTTCCTTAATGATTCGACCTATTGAAAAACAAATGACAACATGATATTGGCAATGATAAATACTTTGGTACCAAACATGGCATATTCATTTTGGAATTTTTCAAATTTAATTCTAAAAAAACTTTATTTTGCAACTGAGTATAGATTATGATCAGTATGGTATTCCCAGTCCGAGAATAGTATCCATCTGTGTTTTATTTTATCGAGCAAACCGAATTTGTTGGTGTTTTTCCTTCTCAAAAGAACAACACTTAATGTATGCATAAGAGAGGTTATAAATATCCACCCAGCTCATCGGGAAAATAATTTACTTAAAGGATTACAACAATGAATGCAAAATAATCTTTTGTTTTTAGAAAGCAAATAAATCAAGATTTACCTGAAACTTTTGTATGATATTATCAGCTAAAATGGGTACAAAATGGGTACATCGGCCTTATTAAAGTGTGTAGAGGTCTCACTTAATGTTTGCAAGTTATGATATTTTCTATTTTAAAGAAATAAAAGGCATTAATTAGCCTTTTAAGGAAAGTTTTAAGCCCAATTTCGAAAATTAATGGTATGATGCACATAAGCAACACGGTGCAAGCATCATATTTAGATTGTTGTGATTTGTTATCATAAACTGGAACAGTTCAATTGTATTTAAATTCGTGCAACGTTTATGTGAAGTAAGTTATTATAAACACTTATATTTCATGAGGATGGATTTTATCAAGTGCGTCGTTTATAAAATTAACAGAAATAACTTCAAACGCATTTATTTTTTACCATCTCACGTTAACATCAATCGAGATTCAAACACATTTTCGTATTTCATTAAAATGGATTTCATCAAGATCTAAGGTTTAGCAAATCAACAATTTAGAAAATGAACTAAATTAATACTTAATTTAGACATCGGGAGACGTGACGAGACTACTTGGTGCCTCCCATGTGAATCGCAAAAGCGAATTTGTTGACTACAAACAGAAAACCAATTCCACAGCGCCTAATGCTTTTTAGATTTATATGACCACTTAGTAGCGTTTCCATATGTCAACGGAATGAAATTAAATAGAACGAACTCATTAGCATGGAATACAGCGGCAGGCCATTGGTATGGTGTATATATTAGCAGGGAATAGATCGGCAAGCCTTTGCTATGGTTTTATATATTAGTATGGAATAGATCGGCAGGCCATTGACATGGTGTGCATATATTAGCATGGAATAGAACGGCAGGCCATTGATATGTTTTGTATATATTAGCATGGAATAGATCGGCAGGCCATTGGTATGGTGTACATATATTAGCATGGAATAGAGCGGCATGCCAATGGTTAGGTGTATATATTAGCAATTGAAGAGAGGTCTTATTCATTTGAAGAGAGATTCAATTTAAATGAAGAGAGGTTAACTTTAATTAAAGAGAGGTACAGTTCCAATACTGAATTAGAACTCCCTTCAATTAAAATACACCTCTTTAATTGAATTAGACCTCTCTTCAATTATTTGAGTTTATGTAAATTTGGCGTTGGGATGCCAAAATAACAAACTCAATTAATTGAACATCACTTCAATTACTTGAAGAGAGGTCTATTGAAGAGAGGTCTAATTTAATTGAAGAGAGGTTTAATTAAGCTGAATTGTACCTCTCTACAATTGAATTGTCATGCAATAGTAATACGTTATTTAACAGTGTATTGTGCATAACGTTTTTAGCATGGTGAACTTGTTCACCAAGCTTTAGTAACCATGTTTTTTCACGAAACCTAACTACAGCCTCACTGATGAATCGACGCATTAAAAAGAAGACCCGTATTTTAACCGGTGTTTCTTCTTTTCTAGTGCGGATACAAATAAGGTAATGTCATTTAGAAATTTCCAATAATTTCCTCGATACATTGTTTAAGTTCTATATTGTTTATGTAGCTATTTCATCTATTGTTCCACCGTTTTGCTGTGCGTTCTATCAATAGATCAACCATCATCATCACATGATCGTCACGTGATCTTGCGTACAATGTATTCATACGCTGTATTGTTTCTTACGATAGTGTATTGAGATTTGTAACCAGTTAATTATATAATTCATTTCTTTTGCAACACCATCAAACGCATATCTTTATCTTTCTTGGATTTATATATTTAAGAAATATACATGGCCTTTATAGTTTTAATTAATGATCACCAACCCCTGTACTATCAAGTGTGTGCAAATGAAGTCCCCTGGGTCAAAAATGGTCAAGCCCCTGGGCTCTTAAGTGTGTATATGGATATTTTGCTGTTCCTTAAATAGAAAAGTGATTTCGTCTCAATACCTTTTGTTAGGAATAATATATTGCGATGGCACTTGCTATGTAGGTAGCTTATACGGAAAGTAGTCGTGGGATTGCAGGTCAAAGTCGCTGTTACTAAAAACAGAAAAATGGTTTCATCTTAATATATTTTAATTGTTAGGAATGAGATAAGGCAACAGAACTTGATGTGTATGTAGCTTATATAGAATGAAAGCTTGGGCTTGCATTTGAGGTCACTGGGGTCAAGGTCATGGTTGCTGTTATTGAAAATAGAAACGTGGTTTCCGCTCAATAACTTTTGTTAGGATTGAAATATTATGACGAAACTTGCTGTGTATGTAGCTTATATAGAATGGAAATTAGGATTTCAAAGTCAATGTTGCTGTTAATAAAAATAAAATAATGATTCCCGGTAATAACTTTCGTTAGGAATGAGATATTGTGATGAAGCTTGATGTGTTGGAGGTTATAATATTATGGAAAGAAAGCTTGTATTGCATATGCGGTCACTAGGGACAAGGTAAAGGTCACTGATACTAAAAATAGAAAAAATGGTTTTCACTCCATAACTTTTGATAGAATGAGATATTGCAACACAATTTGCTGTGTATGTAGCTTATATGGGAAGGAAGCTTGGGTTTGCATTTGAGGTCACTGGGGTCATGGTCACTGTTACTAAAACTAGAAAAATGATATCCGCTCAATAACTTAAGTTAGGAATGAGATATTTGAAGGAAACTTGCTATGTGCTTATATGGAAAGGAAGCTTTGAATTGCAATTGAGGTCACTGGCATCAAGGTCAATGTTGCTGTTCCTAAAATAGAAAAAAATGGTTTCTGCTCAATAACTTTAGTTAGGAATGAGATATTGCAACGAGACTTGCTGTGTATGTAGCTTAAAGAAAGCTTGGTGTTTGCATTTGATGTCAATTGGGTCAAGGTCAATGTTTCTGATATCAGAAAAATTAGTGGGGCAGTAACTTTTGTAATGAATCAGATATTGAAAAAAACTTAGTGTGTTGATATCTGATATGGGAAGGAAGCTTGGGATTGCATATGAAGCCACTGGGGTCAAGGTCAAGGTCACTTTACTAAAAATAAAACTTTTCTTACTATTTGTGAAGACCATCATGTTGAGCGATTCAGGGTCAAAATATTCCAGGCCATTTTGGTCCTCTTGTTTCCTTTTTCCAGATTCAAGTCGGTGAAAACAACAACACGCCTACCTCCTAGTAAAGGACTTACTCAAGCACAGCATTTAAATAATTTATCTATTATATTAGCTTCTATCACAATCTATCTATTACAATTTAAAACAGTTTGTGTATGATTTTCATCAGCGTACTAATATTAGTATTAGGCCATATAGGCCAGGGCCTATACATCAATTTGAAAATGAAAAATATGAAAAGTCCAAAAATGCAATAAAAACTTAAGCCAGAGGGTGTGGGAATCGGTTGAAAATTCATGATCGATCATCAGAATTTTCAACAAAACGATGATCGATCATTAATCGATATAACATGGCTTCCATATAACACATATAACACACCAGTGTAAGCCTTTTTCTGACTATAATGAAGAAAAGTAACACATTTCAAGTATATTCTGGTCATTAAGCAATTGAATGAAACTGACCAAGCATTTATTTTAAGTATAAAATGTGATACCCCTTTAGAAAATATATGATTACTTATTGCAAAATTACAACTTATTTTATTCTCTTGTACATTTTAGTAAAAGAGAATGAAATAAGTTATAATTTTGCAACAACCGAGTAAACTTGACAAAAAAAATTGTAATCGAAAAAAGACTGAAATGACCGATGCTCTATCAAATCGATTAAGGGTCAACATTTGTTTCTGATTTTATTTATTCATCTTTGCAAATGTTAATTCTCAAATTTGTCAAAAAAAATGTCTTCAAAATATTTCTTTAAATACCACAAATGCTCTATCAGATCGATATATGCCAAAACCCACCACTGCATAGCTAAGTTAAAAAAAACAACAGGGGTATCATTCACCTAGTTTGTTTAAGGGGCCTATATATGCATTTCAAGTGAGCTACGCCTCTGATGAACTTGTTACCATTCTTCAGCTTTCTCGGAAAATGATTTTGAGGTTCTAAACACAATATTGACATCACGGCTCAGCTCACCTAAGCTATTTGGATAATTCTTCGTTCGTCCGTCCGTCCATCCCTCCGTTCTAGTGCATAAAATAAAAGTCTACGTACGGCGTTTCTGCAAAATGACATCCGTTACCAAAATACACGGCTTGTGGGGAAGACACCCGTTACCAAAATACAAGGCTTGTGGCGACGACACCCATTATCAAAATACAAGGCTTGTGGCGACGACACCCGTTACCAAAATACAAGGCTTGTGGCGACGACATCCGTTACCAAAAAAATACAAGGCTTGTGGCGACGAAACCCGTTACCAAAATACAAGGCTTGTGGCGACGACACCCGTTACCAAAGTACACCGCTTGTGGCGACGACACCCGTTACTAAAGTACTAGGCTTGTAGCGACGACACCCGTTATCAAAATACAAGGATTGTGGCGACGACATCCGTTACCAAAATACAAGGCTTGTGGCGACAATGTGCGACATTACTGCAGCAAAGTTGCAGCAACATTCCGGCGACATGCTATAGCAACATTCCGGCGACATGTTACAGCAACATTCCGGCAACATGATACAGCAACATTGCAACAATATCGCTTTTCGTATGCAAATTAGTTTCTGGCGACATTTCTGAAAGATTTTCTATCAACGTTGCTGCAATATTGCACATTATCCCTTCACTCCGATGATTCATGATGGAGGCATGTGTCTCTCCCTTCACTCTGATGATTCGTGATGGAGGCATGTGACTCTCCCTTCACTCTGATAATTCATGATGGAGGCATTTGTCTCTCCCTTTACTCTGATGATTCATGATGGAGGCACGTGTCTCTTAATCATGCGTTTACAACTTTTACAACATTTTATATTTTACAACATTTTATATGTTGCAAGAAAATCGCCAGAGATGTAATTGCCGCTAGCCGCAACAATATATACATGCAAAAAACTCTGTTCTGGCGATAAAAACTTGTTGCTGCAACATTGCTGTAACATTGCATCAATGTTGCTGAAACAAAATCATTTTGGTAAGGGATGACGATAAACACATCAATATAAGAAATGTGGCAGATACTTCACAGTACATGTAACCTAGTGATCTTGTGGTTATTTTGATATAGATAGATAGATAGATACTTTATTGACTTAAACTTTTACAGTTTCTCATCATTACATACATAATTTGTAATACATAATTATAATCACATGACAGGTTACACATACTTCTACACACTCACTTATAGTTCAATTTTCAATACACCTTAATTAATCATAGCTCATATAAATCACACATTTTAATCAATAATCCAAGGATATCAAAAAACAAAAGGAATTATATATAAAATAACAATTTATGTGAGGAAGTACTTGAATATATTTTAAGAAATAATATTTGGAATAGAACATCTGACAGTAAACGCCTCTGACAAATATTTACTTAAATTAAAAAGTTCTTTCTTCTTTGAAGATTGTAGAAGTGTTATAAATTTAAACATATTTGGCCTTTGTATGTAATATTTTCTGATATATTTCTTTCTAATATCATTATAAGCTGTACAAATTAAAACAAAGTGAAATTCGTCTTCAATATCAGTTGAATTACATATTTGACAAACTCTTTCATTTCTTTCAATCCTCTGTCTTGCATAACGACCTGTCTCAATTCTTAAGCTATGTGAAGATAAACGTAATTTAGTAAAAACACTTCGTAATCTTTTTGTACATAAAATATTCAGATAGTTTTCATATCCAAAATTATCTTTAACATGTCTATACAAACTTGATAATACTCTATTTTCTTGTAGATCAGTGTTCCATTTTTGAATAAAACAATCCACCAACCTCTGTTTAAAGCTAGATATAAAATGTTGATGGTTCACCCTTAAAGGATCATCCCATATATACATAAAGCCATACGTATTAAGCAGAGATTTTACATTGGATAACCAATTGTTTAAACCACTTTCACAATCAGATAATGAAGATTTATAAATAGATGATAAAATTATATTTTCTGTTTTAACTAATTTCAACCAATATCTAACTATTCTAGTATATCTTGTGATAAATAAAGGATAACGCCCCAATTCACCGTAAACACCAGCATTACTCGTGGTCAGTTTTACTCCTAGAATGTGTTTACAAAACTTGAGATGAATTCTCTCTATCTCTTTCGATTTTACGAAACCCCAGACTTCACAGCCGTAATTGAGTATTGATGAGACGAAAGCATCAAATAATTGAAGGGATGTTTTAGGTTTTAGTTCAGTTTTTCTTATGTTTGCAGTTAAAAGATTCATAGCTTTTAATGCTTTGCCGCACATAGCCTGTTGATTTAACGTATACGACCCTGTGTAGTTAAATACAACTCCAAGATAATTAAAATCATCTGAAACCTCTAATAATGCTCCGTTAAAAGAAAAGTTTTCATCAACGGTTACTCTACCTCTTTTACGAAAAACTATAACCTTTGTTTTTTCAGTATTTACTTCCAGACCCCAAGTTTCACAATATTCATATAGACGATTTAAGCTCATTTGCAGATCTTGCGGAGTATTACCTATTAACACCATATCATCAGCAAAAAGCAGTAAAATTAAAGAAATGTCATCTAATGATAAACCACTCTCTATTCTATTTTGCAAATATAACTCTAAATCTTCAATAAACAGTGCAAACATGATCGGAGACATTATCTCCCCTTGCTTCAAACCGACTGAAATCTCGAAAAAATCCGAGAAAGAACCGCAGTATTTTATGCATGATTTGACAGTGTTATACATAGAACGAATTATTCTTAGCATTTTCCCGTTAATACCAAATTTATATAACTTTAACCTCATTGCATTTCTATAGATGGAATCAAACGCTTTTTTAAGGTCTATAAAAGCACAATAAAGACGTTTTTTATTGTTTAGAATTTTTTCGATTATACTATGAAGTGCGAAAATTGCATCTACCGTTGATCTGCCTTTCATAAAGCCAAATTGTGCGTCCGATACAGTATTATTAATCTCACACCATTTATTAATCCGGGTGTTCAAAATACTTGTAAAAAGTTTTCCCATACAACTTACTAGAGTTATTCCCCTGTAGTTACTAACCATGTCTTTATCACCTCGCTTGTGCAAGGGGATTATAAAACCTTCAGTCCATTCATCCGGAAAATATCCTGAATCAAATAATACGTTAAAAATGTCAGTTATATGTCCAGATAAAATATCGCAAGTTGAGATAAAGTATTCATTTAAAATATTATCTCCAGAAACTTTGTTTTTGTTTAAGGCACGAATTGCAGATTCAACTTCGCTTACAGTAATCTGTTTATCGAGTTCTTCAAATATTGCATCGCCATCATTAAAATTATGATTATTATTAAACTCTATATAGAACTTTTTTATAGTCGTTTCTATGGAAACAACATAACATATTTCTGGAGCGTTACTCGAACATTGTTCAGAGAATCTTTATGATTTAGCTTTCCAGATTGGTTGATACAACATTATTTAAGGGGCAATAATTATTGTCCTTTTACTTCATCTGATTTTTACAAGACTGCCACATTTTTGGTATTGTGGGGCTATATAGGAAGTTAGAAAACAAAACTATTAGACTGACTATTTTTATGAACCACCACGAATGTGGAGTGAGCATATAGATTTACCCGTCTGTCTGTCTGTCTGTCTGTCTGTAAGACTGCCTGACTGTCTGTCTGTCTGTCTGTCCGCCCAAAGTCTAACATTGAAGCTTTTATGGGATGCCGATTTAACGGTCGTCTGTCCCTCGTCCGTCATCCGTCTGTTGTTAACTTAATGCCATACCGGTATTCTGCTTTGTGAAAACTAGCAAATTCGTTTTGTATTTGATCTTTATCAAACTTAGCCAGATTGTTTATATCAATTCAAGTTGATTATTTTGAAAAAGGCATTTGTGCCTTGTGAACACTCGAGCACCTTTATTTTGGATTTAGTTTTTACCAAACTTTGTCACCTGTCTTTATTATGAATAAAAGCTAAGACAAGTTTGAAAACCAGCCAGATCAAAATAGCAACACCAGCGTTATGGCACTTGTTTTACTGAAAATGTCATATTCCACCTTGCGAACATTGCACCTTTGTTTTGTATTTGATATTTACCAAACTTTGCCAGTTTGTTAATATTATGGAAGCTCAGACAAGTTGAATACCAGCTAGATTGAATTAATAACACAGGAGTTATAGTCCTTGATTTATTGAAAAATATCCATATTCTGTTTATATTTGATCTTTACCAAACTTGGTCAGATTGTTGATATTGATGTATTTGTGTGGACAAGTTTGAAAATGGCTGATCGATCAGATTAGTAACACCACAGTTATGGCCCTTGGTGTATTGAAAAATGTTATATTTTGATTCGTTAGCGCTCTAGGTCCTTCATTTTTGTCAGATTTGAATTGAATTGAATTGGATTTTATAGTCGCACCAACAGCTAAGGTCATATGGCGACTTTCCAGCTTCCACTGGTGGAGGAAGACCCCAGGTGCTCCTCCGGGCAATTTTCGTGCACGGGCGGGCACCTGGGTAGAACCACCGACGTTCCGCAAGCCAGCTGGATAGCTCCCTCACATAAAGATTCCTAGGCCCCTGAGGGATCGAACCTACAGCGGTGAGGGGCAAGTGATTGCAAGTCAGAGACTCTAACCACTCGGCCACGGACGCCCCCTTTTTTGTCAGATTTTGGCCAATATACGGCAGGTTGTTATATAAAGCTCAGATAAATTTGATAACTAAGACATATCGGACTGCAAACAGCAGAGTTGATGCCCTTAATTTATTTTTAAAAATGCTATATTTTGTTTTTTTAGGACTCGAGCAGCACAATTGTGTCTAACTGCTAAACTACTGAATAGATTTTGATAAAACTATAAAGAAATGTTTAGCATGATAAAAAAATTGTAGTAAAAGAATCAGGTCTGTACCTCAAGGTCAGTGTGTCACACTTAAAGGTCAAG
>JAWPHD010011360.1:0-84619 GCA_037043455.1 Cyrtodaria siliqua
CTTAACTCTGCAACGTATGTTGCCGCCATCATGATTTCATTTTCCGATATACAGTTGCAACATTGTTAAAATACATTGGCCACTCTGACATAAACCCAAAGCATGTATAGATAAAAAAATTAGTGTAAACTATATGGACACATACATTTTAAATATATGTGTTTACATAACGAAATTATTTAATTGTTTTTGTAGCCGGTCGTCTTTCCTTAATGGATATGAATGTTGCCGTCTTTGGGTCGGACGGTCCTGTTACTTAATTAGTACTTGTCTCCGTTTATTGAAATTCTACATATATACAGAAGAGAGATGTATCTATATGATTTCCTTTTTATTCTCGCTTCTAAAATGATGAAATCGAATTTGATTACAACTGCGCATTCGCAGATATATACAACTTAATCGATACGGTATGGAGGGTGGTGGGGGTCAGGGATGAAGGGCGGGGTTGCAGGGATACTACCGTAATGATGTCCTTGAAAAAACTGTGAACATTCTACTCTAATAATTTATTAAATACAGAACAATGTTGAAATCAATATATCTCTTAAAAAGGATTTCACAATTTCATGGTTTTATATCCCGCGTGTAAATTAACTTCGAAAGGCGATTGTTCATATTTTAGCGAACACTTTGTGTACTTTGTTAATTTTGGGGGAAAAAAACTACTTTTTTCTGATTGACTTTAAATTTTGGTTTTTAATAGTCGACATGTCAATGAACACTTTCATGAAAAAAAAATCGTTTCTAGCTGTTAAAACTTCATTTTTTTGCATTTTTTTCGGATTCAGAAAATTAACACTGCAACATATATTTTCACCATCCTCATTTCCTTTCCAGATGTACCGTTGCAATTTGGTTTGTTAAAACCTATTCGGAGCACTCCGGCATAAACCAAAAGCATGTATAGATCAGAAATTTAATCTGGAATGCATGGATACATACATTTGAAATATATGTATTGAAATAATTCCATTATTTCATTTCTTGTGTACCCGGTCGCGTCTGTAAATGTATATGCGTTATGCCGTCTTTGAGTCCGTGGTTCATGTTAGTTAATTTTGGGGAAAAAAAAAGTACTTGTCTCCGATTTCATTAAAATTTTGCATATGGACAGAGGAAAGATTTATCTACGCGTACATGCATTTGTTTTTATTCTCGCTTCTAAAATGACGAAATAAATCGATTTTGATTTAAAAGCGCATTGTTGGCAATTTAAACCTAAAAACATTCTAAATTCATCCCTTTGAAAAATACCTTTAACTATTAATGGGAATTACACGAAGTGTACACCAATTATGTTCGACCAATGTAGTTTGTGAATATTATTACTTTAACAACGATCTGTGATTGTGTTTTGTCATAATCACAGTTTCTTGATAAGATGTGTATAAATCTGACCAGTGAAAATTTTCCCAATAATGTCATTTTGTTATCGATTTTATCACGTGACCTTGTTTGATAAATATTCATACGCCATAGGGCTGGCGTTCCTACTGTTCGTTAACCAAAAAAATCGTTTTATTATTTATTGATTTTTAATTCTATCTTTTTATATTTATTTTTTCAAGAAGATGGTTATAGATACGTAAAGTTTCACGTTGAAGGCAAAGACTTTACAAACATTACCAGAAATTACGTCAGTGACCTGAGACAGAGAGTTTCCAACATTTTGGTTGTTCCACCACAATATGTCATCATTGCCTGAGTAGAGCCGTCGTCCAGCATGCTGATCACCCTGATGATCCCAAAAATGTATGCCGAACTACTGGAGAATATTTTGAAAGCTAATGAAGATTTAGAAGGGCTCGTCGATATAGGGATTGACACCGTGGCGGTTGGCGGAAATTCATACAACATAAACGGTATGTGTTCAAAATAGCTAATTATTATTGTCGTCTGTAGAAATTGAAAACGCTATTCAAATCTAGTTATTACAATGGAATGGTTTAATTAAAAATCACATACAAATATGATACCGTTAGTAAAATCAATACTCAAAACTTAATGTAAACTCTAAAACCAATGAAAGTTCGACTAATTTCAGAAAGTACAGTATCTTATTATTGGTCAATCATACGTTAATTCTTAGTTGTAGACTTATACAGGAGTAGATGGAGCAGAGACTGTAGTGCAAAAGCATTAGGCAAAGCTTGTAAATCCATAATTGTATATGCTGAAACTTTCAAGGGATTCCCTTTTTAGCTCGACTATTCGAAGAATAAGAGAGCTTATGTAATCACCCCGGGGTCGGAGTCGGCGTCGGCGTCGGCGTTGGTGTCGGCGTCGGAGTCCCACATCAAGGTTTGCGTGTAAGCTGTGTTTACAAGTCTATATCTCTTCCATTTCTTATCCTACCACAACCAAATTAGTTCATTGTTCTTGTAGCATTATCTTAAGGGCTGCATAAGCAATTTTGGTTCCTGTAACCCATGGGCTCCCATGGGACCCAAATTATGATAACCCATAAAATGTGTCCCATTTCACATCAAATTTTGCGTGTAAGCTGTGTTTACAAGTCTATATCTCTTACAATTCTTACCCTAGCACAACAAAATTTGGCCATTAGCTTCCTTATAGCATTATCGTAAGGGCTGCTTAAGTAAGTTTGGTTCCTGTAACCCCTGGGATCCCATGGAACCCAAATTCTGATAGCCTTTAAAATATATCTGTTTCACATCAAATTTTGCGTGTAAGCTGTGTTTACAGGTCTATATCTCTTACATTTTTTGTCCTAGCTGAACTAAATTTTGGAATTGGTTTCCTTATAGTATGTTGTAAAGGGTTGGATAAGTAATTTTGTCTTCTGCAAATTCTGGGCTCCCATGGAACCCAAATTGTGATGACCCATAAAATGTGCAATAAAGGCTGATCTAGGTTTGCATGTAAGCATGTATATATCTATAATTTTGGTTTGGGATTTGTTACAGCATTATGCATCTTATTACTTCACCCATATTGGGGCATGGGCTCCCTCATCCCTCTACCCCCGCGCCCACTCCCCTCCACACTTTTTTTATTTTTTTTACATATTTCTGTGTTGTTTTAGTCAATTCTTACACATATATGTCGCAACCCTCCCCGCCCCCACCTCCCCCCCCCCCGCCTCTCACCCCATCACCCCCCACCCCGCCCCAGATTTTGAAACTTTTTCACAACTTACACATATATGTTGCAACCCTCCCCGCCTCCCCCCGTCTCTCACCCCATCTCCCCACCAACCACGCCCCACACTTGAATTTTTTTTAAAAAATATTTCTGTGTTGTTTTAGTCAATTCTTACACATATATGTTGCAAAACTCCATGCCCACACCAACCCACCCACTGCCTCTCACCCCCCAACCCACTCCTGCCTCTCACCCTCACCCCCGCTCCACACCCCACCCCCCACCCCACCTCACCCCCACTTGAAATTATTATTATTTTTTACCTATTTCTGTGTTGCTTTTGTCAATTCTTACACATATATGTTGCAACCCCCTCCCCCCACCCCTCTCACCCCATCGCCCACCCCTTCCCACACGTGGAACACACATATGTTGCCCCCCAACTGTCCCAACCCACTCCCGCCTCTCACCCCCGCTCCCCCCCCACAACCCCCACTTGAAAATCTAATTTTATTATTATTTTTTTTACATATTTCTGTGTTGTTTTAGTCATTTCTTAAACATATATGTTGGAACCTTCCCCGCCCCCCACACCCCGCCTCTCACTCCCTCCCCCTCCCCGCACACTTGAAACTTTTTTCTTTTTTTTACATATTTATTTGTTGTTTTACTCAATTCTTAAACATATATGTTGCCCCTCCCCCGCCCCCAACACACTCCCGCCTCTCCCCCGCTCTCCTCAAAACCCCATCCCCACTTGAAACTTTTTTTTTACATATTTCTGTGTTGCTTTTGTCAATTCTTACACATATATGTTGCCCCCTCCCCCCACACCCCCATCCCAACCTACCCCGCTTCTCACCCCCCAACACACTAGAATTTTTTTTTTTTTTACATATTTCTTTGTTGTTTTAGTCAATTCTTACACATATATGTTGCACCCTCCCCCCGACCCAACTCACTCCCGCCTCTCCCCCCCACTCCCCCCAGCCCACCCCCACTTGAAACTATATTTTCTTTTTTTTTTTACATATTTCTGTGTTGCTTTTGTCAATTCTTACACATATATGTTGCCCGCTCCCCCAACACCCCCCCACCCCGCCTCTAACCCCGCCCCACTTGATTTTTTTTACATAATTCTTTGTTGTTTTAGTCAATTCTTACACATGTTGCCCTCCCCACCCCACGCCTCTACCCCATCCCCACTCAAACTCGATTTTTAAATTATTTTTTTTCTTCATATTTTTGTGTTGTTTTGGTGAATTATTACATAGCTTCTTACACATATATGTTGCCCTCACCACCCCACTCCCCCCACCATCCAACATCCACCCCCGCCTCTCTCCCACCCCCTCTTTTTTTACATATTTCTGTGTAGTTTTGGTCAATTCTTACACATAGTTATGTTGTGCTCCCAACCCCACCCCACATTGTTGTAGCCTTGTTTTCTGATGGTATATACTAGCTATAAATTTATTATTCTCCGAAAAATTGAATAGTCGAGCTGCGCTGTTCTCCGACAGCTATTGTTAGTATGTCACACTAGTGTTAGTTTAGTGATGTGTGGCGGCTGCAAAATGCATCCTTATTACGAATCAGAAGTGTTATTACTTACTGGTCCTTTGTGGGTACTCGATCATAATCTTTGTGGATTATAGGACATTTACCGCTTAAGAGTCTAATGGTACGCGTGAGCTGTATTTCACCTGATATTATCTAGCATGAATAAAACCGAGTTACTACATTTCACTCTTGCAGGCGTCTGTTGTCTTTCCAGTATTTATGAATAATTGTTATTATCCATGGGGTAGATGGAGCAGACATTGTAGAGACATCCCAATAAGCAAAGCTAGTTATAACAGAAATCCTTATTGTTATTATACAGGGGTAGACGGTGCAGAAATTGTAGAGACAGACCAACAGGCAAAACTAGTCAATGTTTATCAGCAGCTCCAGAATAAAAAGAAGCAACTTGAGGACAGTGAGATTGAATGCATCAACTTATCAAGAGAGTTAGATATCTTTAAGTCCAAACTTGAGGAAAAACCTTTGCTAGATGTATTGAAGACGTTATTTTACACTGTCGCAGTGGATGAACATGTTCCAACGAAAAGTACTAGACCAGCATCCCTGACAAGTCAAAGCGCGTTTGCCGAATTCACCAAAGTATTGCGATTGGTTTCTCACCTTGGATATGACAGAAAAATCATCCAACAACTCCTAAACGCAAATACATGGATCATAATTGCGCGTGTGAGAGAATCGACGTCATTGCAACAACAGCAGCTGCATTTAGCTGTTCAGGAGCTGCAGTCACAGGTTATTCCATTGAAACTGGAACTTGAAAAGACTAAATTCTACTTGCAGATCGATGCACTGGGTCTAGAACGCTTCATTCGAGAGAAGTTGGAAGAACTTTTACGTTCGTTACCAATACCCTCTGGTAGGTACTGCATAGTATCATGTTTATTCATGATTATACTGCGTTCTAACCTGCATAGAGTAAATAAAACAACATTGTCATAATGCATTCTATCTCTTATTTCATAAATTTGTCTCACAATTTCTCGCCGTAGGGGAAACCCTGCCAGTATTTGTTAAACTTAGATTCACACACACACACACACGCACACACACATAAAAACTGCAGTGAAATAAAATATAGCAATTCATAAAATTAGACGTTCTGATTTACAATTCAAAAGTGGCATTAACAGACGTTGCTATGGAGATACTGAAAAAGCTGAGCCCAGGACTGTATCCCAGGAATAAGCAAAAATTGGAACAGAAATATAAATGGGACCCAAATGATACACTCACACAAGCCAAAAACGAAAACCGTGACCTGTTCCTTGCATGTATCGTTCTTCGAGAGATGCAAGTACTTGCACAACACGGAAAACACATCGATTTTGGTAAGTAAACGTGTATATGCTTTGTTTCTAAAGTATGTTTATAATAATAAGATTTATCTATACATCATATAAATTGTTATAACTACAAGCAAAAGATGAAAACAGAAAACGTTTCGCCTTTGGATCCATATATGTATTGGGAAAGTAAGGTCTCATGGATATGCACATGCATTCAAAACGGTAGAAAAAAATCTGACAATAACGACAACGATGCTGCTAGACATAACTTATACAAATGGATTTCCTCCTTCTTGTTTTTTTTGGTGTCTAACGTCATTTTCCAGCACATTTTCGGCCATATATGGCGGTCGAATTTTAGTGGTTTGGTGGGCGGGGGGAGGGGGGGGGGGGGGGGGCAGAACACCCACTTATTCTGGGTAGAACCAGTACTGTAAACCTCCCGCCATCCATAAAAATCGGCACTTTCGCACTTACAAGTGGAGCTCCCAATAGGAGTCAAACCCGCCACGGTGAGAGGCGAGAAGGTTTTAAACTCAGCGCATCCTCGACCACGTAAGAAAGTGGAAAACTCCAAATTGCACTTATAAAGAAACAAAACAATCAAGGAAATGCAAGCAATGTTTTAAGCAAGCGTAAAATGGATGCAATTAGTTTATTAAACAGTAAGCCCAACTGGTGAACATGAACATAACCTAAACATTCCGTTTATAACGATAAATAAATGTTAAACATATGAATCGTCCAAAGAGGCTTGGATTCTCAAACGAAATAAATATTCATGTTTATGGAACATATTACTGAGCGTTTGTATTTCGTACACAAAATATAGGTAAACAACTACATAATTAAACAGAATGCATTGGAGAAACCAATACAGGTAAGCCCAATATTCTAAATCATGACGGAAATTACCGGATAAGGACGAGAAAAACACATAATCAATAATACATAAAAGTGGATATAAAAATCGAACAGGAATTCAAGGACGACAGTCAGCCACAAACACACACAGAAACAAAGAACAGCTTTAAAGATTAATAAAAGGCAAACTTAGACATCACAAACACAAAAGCGGCTACCGCCTTGGAACGGTCAATGGCAAAAAAGGCCGCTGGGGGTTTAAACCAGGTTCTAGGGTGAATCAAACCTTACTCTTACCCTGTTGTCATCCGAATAAACGGGACAGTGTAAATAACGTTATCACCACAAAGTTATAATCTCTAACAAACAATTCAGCATTAATAGGCAATATAAGTAAAACACATAAATGATCATCTTTACCCACAGCCCAAAAGGACGATGTCTTGTCGTGCCCTCACTGGTTTATTCTCTTGTTGCTCTGGCTTCTGCCAAGTCATTGAGTACCTTCTTTGTGACTTTCTAGGCTATTGTTTTTTTGTATTTATATATACACGAGCATCTCTGTGTTTTACGTATATTGCCTATTAATGCTGTCTTGTCTTGTTGGTTAGAGAATAGTTCATGGCGGCGATATCTTTATTTACACTGTCCCGTTTTATTGGGATGACAGTAGGGTAATTGTGAGATTTGGTGCACCCTAGAACCTGGTTTAAACCCAAGCGGCCTTTTTTGCCACTGACCGTTCCAAGGCGGTAGCCTATTGTCAACCCTTTTTGTGTTTGTGATGTCATATGCCTTTATTTCTTATTAACATTGCCATTCATGTTTGTCGTTATGCGTGTTTTGGGGTTTACTGTGTTCTATGAAAGCTGCATTTCATGTTCTACTTTCATACTTAGTTTTACGTATATATATAATATAAAAAACAAAAGCCTAGAAAGCAACAAAGTAAGTACTCAATGACTTGGCAGAAGCCATAGCAACAAGAGAATTAACCGTTAATGGTACGGCAAGACAAGATTAAAGATATCAAACACTTCCGTCCTATAATGATTTAGGTAGACGTCATCATGGGTCCACAATATGTCCGGTCATCGAACAATCAAAGACAAAAGCATAGTGTCGAACTGTAAATGGGTCCACCACTAAACATGCAGTGCATTTCAAAATGTTAGGGTGATACACTTTTTAACAAGTTTAATAAATATTGTATGAAAGTGATTATGATCAAGGATCTTACGAAGTTTGTAAATCACATCACCATAGCAGTCAGGTTGTGATAGTTATGTCTTAATAATGTCTCGTTGCATTCATACATGTTTCCTCATCATTGTAACGGAATAAGCGAGGTTTACAACCATTTTGCCACAATTCCAATAATTACTATTTTAATCAGTTCCGTTAAAAACAAAACAAATATTTCTGGTTGTATTTGAGACAGCTGTGCGAAAATTTATCCCCGTGAGTTCGTCTATCACAAATTACCAAATGTATAGCTAGCTACACATTCAGTTCAATTATGAAAATCATATCAAGATTCAATAACGTTAAATAACCTAAATAATCAAACATGCGTATATATGCATAGTGGTAGGTAGTACCCAAATAATCATAGAGATATGCAGAGTATGTGTTTGCCCCAATTATTGAATATACGTTCCTTCACAACTGAGTTGAGATGTGTACCATATTTACAGTTTTAAGATTGCTTAATGTCTTAATAGTATCGACATCGTTATTATGACATACTGTCACTATGTGCTATCGTAAACTATAAAGTTAATTTAAAATTGAGTGGACACAAATCAACATATTTTGGAAGAAAACAGAATATCACAGACATATAATAAAAAAAAATTGGTCAATTTCAGTTGCATTTGTTTCCACCTGCTTGCTTGAAGTAAATCGACAGGATTTAAATAAGAAATTCTTGGAAATGGTCGCAAAACAGGAGATGACTGCAAAACAGCAACACAGTCAAACAAAAAGCCAGGAAACTCCAAGGCAATCGTCCCCACAACCTGAACAAAATATCAACTTCAAATTGCTAACCGACCAAGTCGACCGCATTGAAAGTGAGGTGACAAAAATTCACGATGTAATGGAGTCCACGAGAAAAGCATTCAACTATGAAGACACATTCAAGGGGAATTTTGAACCATTTTCGTCCCTACCACGAAGAACAATGGCGACTGAGTAGCTTTTTCAGCTGTTTCACTGCCATGAAGAAGTTACAATATTCAGCTGGTCGGAAGTGTACCGACAAAGAAGTAAAAGGAAAATGAAATATTTTGTGTAATATATTGGTACGTATACATTTAAAACGCAACATTTTTGATTTTCTATTATTTTTAGTACGCTGTTGTTTTTTTAGTTCAAATCAAGATTGTATTTTATGTTCCCAACTAAATTCCATTATGTTTATTTCGCTCTTCGGGGCATTTAATTTTATTAGATACTGGGACCATACGCCGTACGACATGGGGAAGTAGTGCACTCCATGTCCACCGCCATATGCGTGCCATCTTCTGGATGGTTAAATTTGTGTACTATTGATTTTATGAATATTGAGTTCTGCTCAACCCGGGGCTAGAGGGCGTGAGCGGTAGCTAGCATAATTTCACTACCGCTCATGAACAGTCTCAATCAAACCGAGACTGCAATACTTTGTATGTGTCGTGCTCGGCCGTTTCCAAAGGTCCATTATCATACTCTTTTTTTTAGGACACAAGTCTCTTTGTCCCAAAGGTTAGAGGGCGTGAGCGGTAGTTAGCATATTTAGCGTTAGTTAGCATATTTCACTACCGTTCATGAACAGTCTCAGTCAAACCGAGACTGCAATATTTTGTATGTGTCGTATTCGGCCGTTTCCAAAGGACCACTATCATACTCTTTTCCTTAACATATGGCGATAAACATTTGTATAATATTTGCTCTACTTCTTTCATCTTTACATCTCTAGAAATTCAAAAGATACCAAGTGTTGCGTTTTAAAATGTATCTGCTCGTATTCCAATGGTAAGGTGGATACAAAGCTGTTATTCCTTGATCGAGTATTGCTAAAGAAAGTACACAGAATATACATTACGAGGTCCGAGTATTTTCATATCCCATCCAACCCCTTCTCCAAGAAACGAAAACGGGGTTGGCCTCGGTATGAAATAAAACCTTAAATTAGGCTTAATTAAAACATTCAATAGGTAATTTTAAACAGGTTATAGCATTTTTTCAGTAAAACATGTTTTTAAAATGTTTTTAAACATGTTTTAAAGTCGAAATATCAGTTATAAAATCCTGCTTATATAAGCTTTCCCATCGCTTAATGGAATTAAGGCGGGGCCACGTAATGACACTGAACACAGTTTATAATTGGTAACCTCGGTTTTCAAAACAAAATAGACATGCATGTAATTTAATAAGCTATCGTACAAAACAATTCAGTTCGCATGTTTGCTGTAATTTTATTGAGAAAAAAACTAATAGTTCGAACAAAATACAGGTATAAAATGCAACACCCCCAAAACCACAATTTCAAAATGGCATCTATTATCCACATCAATGGTAAACTTAATGCGAGGCGGTACCAATATGAAATGTTACAGCCAGTCCTTGCACTAGCGGATCCAGGGGGGGGGGGGGGGCGCACCCGGCGCGCGCCCCCCTAAAAATTCCGGATCATACATGTATGTCCATGTTACTGTAGATAAAATATTAAACAATTTCGTTGCACGCCCTCAGTATAAAAAAAATTCTCGCTCGCTTCGCTCGCTCCACGCTAATGAGTGGTTTAATTAACACATTGTTAAATCCTTTTATTTGAAAACGGACTTTTTATTCATACATGCATGTATGTCCATGGTACTGTAGATAAAATATCAAACAATTTCGTTGCACGCCCTCAGTATAATTTTTTTTCTCGCCCGCTTCGCTCGCTCCACGCATAATGGCTAATGAGTGGTTTACTTAACACATTGTTAAATCCTTTTATTTGAAAACGGACTTTTATTCATACATGTATGTCCATGTTACTGTAGATAAAATATCAAACAATTTCGTTGCACGCCCTCAGTATAAAAAAATTTCTCGCTCGCTCCACGCATAATGGCTAATGAGTGGTTTAATTAACACATTGTTAAATCCGCTTATTTGAAAACGGACTTTTTTTTCATACATACATGTATGTCCATGATACTGTAGATAAAATATCAAACAATTTCGTTGCACGCCCTCAGTATAATTTTTTTTCTCGCCCGCTTCGCTCGCTCCACGCATAATGGCTAATGAGTGGTTTACTTAACACATTGTTAAATCCTTTTATTTGAAAACGGACTTTTATTCATACATGTATGTTCATGTTACTGTAGATAAAATATCAAACAATTTCGTTACACGCCCTCTGTATAATTTTTTTCCTCGCTCGCTTCGCTCGATCGACGTATAATGCATAATGTGTTAATGTGTGGTTTAATTAACAAATTGTTAAATTCTTTTATTGAAAACGGACTTTTTTTATTCATACATGCATGTCCATGTTACTGTAGATAAAGTATCAAACAATTTCGATGCACACCCTCAGTATAAAAAAATTTCTCGCTCGCTGCGCTCGCTCCACGCATAATGGCTAATGAGTGCTTTAATTAACACATTGTAAAATCGTTTTATTTGAAAACGGACTTTTTTACCCTATCAATGCACTACCGCAACCGTTTTATGAGGCTAGAGACGGACCCGATAATTGACCAAAATCTTACGCCCCCCCCCCCCCCCCCTAAGCTGAAATCCTGGATCCGCCCTGCCTTGTACCACATATCGCAGCAAATAAAGGGATGTCCTTAGCTGAAGACATTCCTCCAGGTCATGTTGCTAGAATCACTTGATCAATGCTAAACGCCAACCATATCAGAGTTCTTCCATGCCTTCGAAAAGTCCGGATTTAAATCCAACTGAACATGTATGGGACTTGTTAAAACTTCGCGTGCGAGAACTTCTACAACAACAAATCGCCGAAAATGTGTCAAATCATCACTGAAACAACGAATACCTTTGCACAGCTTGTAAAATTGCTGCTTATGGAGACCATACTGATATACGCCGTTTGTAAATTGTGATTTTCTATTAGGTATTTTGCAATACAATTTTCAGCAAATCTGTGAACTGAATTGTTTCATACGATAGAGTATTAAATTACATTCATGTCTTATTTGTTTTTTGTTTTTTGTTATATCCATAAAATCAGACGACCAATTATACATTTTGTTCTATTTATGCCATTCTCATACGTGTCTGCTGTACATGTTTATATCTACCATAATTATGCAGAACATATTTTTATTTTTGGGTGGAAATCCAGATAGAAACAAAGAGAACTCATTGTGTTATTCCTTGTGTTTGACCATGGATAGCAACTTTATATAGTTTTAAATGTGTTTTTAAAAAATGAATAAAGTACTCATGGGTCTG
The DNA here is from genome assembly GCA_037043455.1 of Cyrtodaria siliqua. Classification (NCBI taxonomy): domain Eukaryota; kingdom Metazoa; phylum Mollusca; class Bivalvia; order Adapedonta; family Hiatellidae; genus Cyrtodaria; species Cyrtodaria siliqua. Next base: position 12,306 of record JAWPHD010011360.1, read on the forward strand.
GTCAGAGAAATAACTAGCTCACCTGCAGACTAAGCTAAATTAAAGAAAAAGTTTATTAAGGCAATAGGACCTTTATTTTCAGTCGGATTTACACCACACTTAGTAAAAAAGGGTGTATATCAATGAGATGTTGGCTGCTTTAGAAAATGGGCCAGATTATGTTATATATGATCCCCAGTTCAAATCAAAGAAAACTTGTGAACGTGATAGGATCATCATATTTCGCCTGTATTTCACCAAGCTTCGTCAGAAGATTTTTATCATATCGATGGCATTTCCATTGATAAATCTGACATGTAGGGTAACATTTTGGTCACTTGGTCAAATTAAAGAAAAAGTGTTGATAAGACGCTTGGGTTTTAATTGATTTCCACCAATATGTCAGAAGCTCTTTATCATTGAGATACACCAAATATGTCGAAATGTATTTTTTATCAATAAGATAAACCTTGTGGACACCATACATTCTAAAACAAGTAGCGCAATAAAGCCCTGATGGGCCTCGTGTTCATCTCTGATCTTTACTAAACTTTGTTATAGTGTTTATATCAATGAAAACTTGAACACGTTTAATAATCAGATACATTTGAGCAGAAAAGCAGAGTTATTACAGTAACCTGTCTTCATCACCCTTTCTGTTGTTGTTTGTCTCTTTCATTGTAGTTTCAAGTCCTTGTTTGCAGTACAGTGCGCACCTGCGATGCCATTGCGTTCGGACGCTGTGGTTTCTATAGGATCCTATATATCATTATGAAAAGTGCAATTGTTTACTTTACACTAAAAATAAATACTGAAAAGGGGATTCCTTGGAAACAACAAACACAAACAAAAGAGGAAAGTAGCAGACTCGGTTTTATAGAGTCTGTTCCTGAGAGTTTATATAATGTTCAACACCTCCAACGCCCCTAGCGCCGGCTTAAGTCGTATTCTATTTTAATGCCATAAGGATTGGGCTTGGTGATCCCAAAGGATCAGTTAGTAATAACGCTACTGATTTGTAGTCTGGGCAAGTTTTTCATTCTTCGTTCAATCTTTACCATAGTGGTAACGAACGTACAAATGTTAATATCATCTCTCATTTTTGCTAAATATGTTATGTTATCAAGTTATTTCAGTTATAGAAGAACGTGTGGACAAACTAAAAAACTAGCCATGTCGGACTAGAAATAGTTATGACATGACCTATTCAAAAGTACAACAATTTACTTCATTAACACTCTAGCTCCTTCATTGTCTATCAGATCTTTGCCAAACGTGTTCTCAATGTTAATATCAATACAAGCTGGTATAATATTTTAAACCAGCCACGTCTGACTTCCTCCCACCAACCGCCCCCACCCCATACCTCCACTCCCTGAAGTTATCTCGGTCATAGAAGGAAACTTGTGCAAATTCAAAAAACAGTTATAATTTGAAGCAGCATAGTTATCGATTTAAAAATGCCATAATTTGCTTTGTTAACATTCTATCTCTTTCATTTATTATCTGATCTTTACCAACCTTCATCGTAGTGTTTATATTAATGACAGGTTGAATAAGTTCATTTGAGCACAGCTGAATTGTGGCAATAGATTGAATGACAAGTTCTCATTATCTGTAGAACAGGGAACTAGAGATAATTATTTAACAAGTACATGTATGCAAAAGTAGGTATGTAAACTGAACCTAGTTTAATTTATACCGTTTATAGTTCAGGGACACCAGTTCACTCTTTTTTGAAAGGAATACTAATGTTCTCCTATTTGATTTTTTTTTCTAAAATTTTCATTTTCAGAAATATAGAAGCTTTAATACCGTTTTTGGTGGGGAAAAACAGTCATTCATTCATATTTACTCTGGCAGATAGTGTGACAACCAAACTGTCATGAAGTCATCAAATCACATAGCTTTCTACTCTTCTACGGTAATTGCCGTGTACATGGTATATGATATATTATCAAAAATGAATAATATTCAAGTTTACCCACTTATTTTTACTGAATTAAGGAGGACACTACAGATCATATATTAACTACTAAATAACAATTTGTATCAAGTCGAGTTGTAGTAGTTCCAGTAAAATATAATACAAAAAGTATTTAGAAACAATGCATGTCACCAAGCAATATTTAAATATAATTTCAATTTTCAAAGCAATTTGCTGTATTTGATATGAGGACAAGGACATGACAGTTTAGAGATGATGAATGACAGTTTAGTTTTAGTTTTAGTAACTTTCTACCAGAACAAATATTTATGAATGACTTTTTCTTAAACAGCTGTACAAAACAATTTTAAAGCATCAATATCTCTGAAAATGAAAAAATAAGAAAGAAAAAACAAGGTAAATATGTTAGTTTTCTACTTCTAAGAAGAGTGAATTCGTTTCCCTGAACTAATTATATGTGAGATTGTAAATATGTGATACTTAAATTAGGCCACGAGAAAACAATCCTTTTGTTTCTGCCAACAAGGCCAAATAAATAAGAGTATGTTGATATGAAATGTGTTTTAAAGTTTACAATATATTATTATATGGGTTGTATAAAGAAAAAATCCTGATTTTACAGTGCTTGCTAAATTTTGCCATAAAATACTTCAGGGTAAGGACTAACATTTGGATCGATTGGTTTAATGGAAACGAATATTTGTTTTTCTTTGACCTAACATTATGACAAATCAACATAAAACATAAATAACATATTGGTATAATAACAACAATAAATATTAGTAGATTTCACGGTCTTGGAGCTTCGGTGCATATTTGTGTTGCAAATGAGATTTATGAGCAATATCGTATTGCCATCATTACTCATGTCAATTACCAGGTCACTGGCAAACTCTTCCATGGACTCTCCAACAAATCATCAGCAACATCACTCTGTGCTTCATTGTCATCCAAACGCGTTCAGGCTGTTCATTTCAGAAAGAGCTCAGAAAAGTTTGAAAACGAGCAATTTCACCCCAACCCCCATCCTCACCAGGCTCGTAACTCTTTTGTTAGAGCATGAAGTCGTGTGTTTTTTTTACATGATGTCCAATAAATGTGTAGAAGATGATTATCAATGAGATAACATTCATTGAGAAACCTTATGGACATCATACAGCTCAGATTTATGTAGAGCTATCAGGATCTCTTGGGCCTCTTGTTCTCAAATTGACAAACTAATACCATATGGATATGCCAATTCAAAATGGTTGTCCTTCGTCGTCATAACATTTTCCATAATTCATACAATGTTTAAAGCTAACTCTAAATCCAGTAGTAGTTATATAATAATGGACATCATATATACTATATATTTCGTTAGAATGTTTGTTTGTTTGTATGGTGTTTTACGTCTTTTATCGACGCACGTAAGGTTATATGACGGTCGATTTTTTTTGTGGTGGAGGCAGACCACCCACATGTCCTGGGTAAAACCAGTACTGTACATCTCCCGACATCGTTAAGAAGATATACCATTGTATGTAATGTAGGCATTGTCTCAATGTGATTGGTTAAAGGATGATCACATGATCAATTTAAAGAAATATAAAAAGATCGGACAGGGAAAGTAGCATTCAAGGAGGACAGTCAACCACTAAACACAGAAACAAACACGCAAACAGACAAAAAAGATGGCAAAAGTAATAATAAATACAAACGACATCACAAACACAAAAGGGTTGACAATAGGGCTACCGCCTTGGAACGGTCAGTGGCAAAGTAGGCCACTTGGGGTTTAAACCGGTTCTAGGGTGCCCGAAACCTCACACTTACCCTACTGTCATTCAACACTACGTTAAGCTACGTTTATTTTCCAATGAACTGTATAAATAACTACTTTCATCAGCCAATCATAGAGTGTGCGTAAAAACAACAACAGCCCGTATAATGATTTGTTTTAATGAATTAAGAAAGTAAGTAATTTCAGGATACTTTCATCGGAAAATAACTGCAATTGCCTCATCACACAGCAAATAATGCCCTTCAGATAAAAACACATTAAACCCTTAATTTATAATCGTTATATTACTCAGTAAAAATGCGGTCATGTATACTGATTAAATCTTACAACAATAAATACTAATGAAAATATTAATAATACGTCTGACAGAACGCACTTAAATATCAATAATTAGCATCGTAATATCGCACAACTTCGTCAAAATCCTTAATGGGAAATACTAATATTTACGGTGTTCAGTCAGGGCCATCGTACCATCGCATATCGACCTTTAAAAGTCGATGCGCGATGATACATGGTACGATGGCGATGGCACGATGGTACGATGGCGATGACGCGATGGTACGATGACGCGATGGTACAATGGCGATGGACCATCGCCATCGTACCATCGCAACATCGCGCATCGACTTTAAACACGATGGTACGATGGTGAACCTTTTACAAGTCGATGCGCGATGGTACGTTGGCGATGGTAAGATGGTACGATGGCCATGACGCGATGGACCATTGTACCATCGCCATCGTACCATCGCGTCATCGCCATCGTACTATCGCCATTGTACCAGAGGCACCATCGCGCATGGACTTTAAACGTGATGGTACAATGGTACGATGGCGATGATGCGATGGACCATTGTCCCATCGCCATCGTACCATCGTGTCATCGCCATCGTACCATCGTGCCATCGCACCATCGCACCATCGCAGTCGATGTGCGATGTTGCATCGCCCTCTGCTCCATCGTACCATCGCTCCATCGCCTTCCGTGGGTGGGGGGGAGTGTGATCTGACTTGAAGGGGAAAAAAATAAACAGTCCCTCAAATTGTTGAAAAGAAATAATCGAGCCTTCTCTCACATTCTTGGAGAAAATAAATCTGCCTGTGAGTCCAATTAGAGGGAAAATATCAACTGGCTCCCTCTTCAGTGTATGATAAATGTAGATATAATCCATCAGCCATCTGCATTCAACATGGAAATATTTAACCACAATCTGGCAACATCCACATTTTCTGCTCAGAAGTTTATCTAAATCTCTAGTTGAAATTTGTTTAGAAGACAGTGATAGTATTCATATAAACATTGATTTACCAATTTCTTATTTTTATTGTGTTCCCTGCCTCCTCCAACAATTCTCTGTCTTGGAGGTTCGTAAAGCAAATAAAAAATAATGGCCTAAATGTGATTGTGGTCATGGTTGTATGTAAATATTACAATACTGTGAGGGTAACAGTGAATATTTGTCAACCTTATGAGGCTATTTATTTTATTATACTGTTAAATATGTTTGAACAAGAAATGTCACTGTAAGTGACAAATGCCCTCTAATTGACCTTTGACCTCTAAGTATGACCTCGACCTAGGAGCCACGGACCTGGGTATTGTGCGCGACACGTCGTCTGGTTATGGTGAGCACTTTTGCAAAGTTATTTGAAAATCCGTCCAGGAATGCAAAAGTTATTGACCGGTCACGATTTGACCTTGACCTTTAAGTGTGACCTTGACCTTGGGCCCTAGACCCGGATTTTGTGCGCGACACATCGTCTTGTTGTGGTGAGCACTTGTGCCAAATCAGCCCAAAATGCCAGAGTTATTGACCGGACACTATTTGACTTTTGACCCCCAAGTGTGACCTTGACCTTGAAGCCACAGACCTGGATTATGTGCACGACATGTCTTCTTCTTGTGGTGAACACTTGTGCCAAGTTATTTGAAAACCCGTCCTGGAATGCCAGAGTTATTGACAGGACACGATTTTACCTTTGACCTCTAAATGTAACCTTGACCTTGGAGCCACGGACCTGGATTTTGTGCGCGAAACGTAGTCTTGTTGTGTTGAGCACTTGTGCCAAGTTATTTGAAAATCTGTCCATGAATGTCAGAGTTATTGACCGGACACGAAAGCACTTCATTTTGACCTTTGACCTCTAAGTGTGACCTTAAATGTGGAGCCACGGACTTTTGCCAAGTTATTTGAAAATCCGTCCATTATTGTCAGAGTTATTAACCGGACACACTTTTCGGGGGCATAAACAGATAATTGGTTCCGCGAAATATTCCTTTGAAATAAAACAGGAGAAAACATTGTTACTTCTCTCTGTTCAAAATCGCTATTCTCAGCACCTAGAAAATAAATTTCTGCAGATGGTTCATTGTGTTCTTTCGGAATCTGCAGCTGTGAACTCATGAGTAAAGAAAGATAAAAATATCGGACAGGGAAAGCAGCATTCAAGGACGACAGTCAACCACAAAACACAAAAACAAACAAGCAAACAGACAAACGAGAAGGCAAAAGTAATAAAAAATGCAAACGACATCACAAACACAAAAGGGTTGACAATAGGGCTAGCGCCTTGGAACGGTCAGTGGCAACAAAGGCCACTGGGAGTTTAAACCGGTTCTAAGGTGCACCAAACCTCACAATTTCCCTACTTCATCCCATTAAAACAGAAATCCCCTCCATGATCTAATCCCTAACCAACAGTGCAGCATCAATAGGCAATATAAGTAAAACACAAATATGCTCGTGTAAATATAATACAAAAAAACAATAGACTAGAAAGCCACAATGCAGGTACTCAGTCACTTGGCAGAATCCAGAGCAACAAGAGAATAAACCATTAAGGGCACGACAAGAAAGATCATAGACAAACATCAAACGCCACCGTCCAGTGGGCTTTAGGTAGGCGTCATCATAGGGTCCACAGCCTGTCCGGTCATCGTACAATTAAAGAGGAAAGCATAGTGGCGAACTGTAAACGGGTCCACCACCAAGCATGCAGTACGTTGCATCCATGAATGTCATACAATCCTTGTGGGATGATTAATAACAATATCGATTGGATGTACGGGGAGACTTTTAACGGTCACCACACGGCACAAACAACACTATTTTGCATGTAAATAAAAATAAAAATATCGGATAGGGAAAGCAGCATTCAAGGACGATAGTCAACCACAAAACACAAAAAGAAACACGCAAATAGACAAAGAAGGCAAAAGTAATAAAAAAATGCAAACGACACCACAAACACAAAAAGGTTGACAATAGGGCTACCGCCTTGGAACGGTCAGTGGCAACAAAGGTCATGGGGGTGTTTAAACCGATTCTAGGTTGCACCAAACCTCACACTTACCCTACTGACATCCTATTAAAACAGGACAGTGTAAATAAAGAAATCCCCGCCATGATCTAATCTCTAACCAACAAACTTGTCAAATCATCTTCAGAAACTTGTTCAAACCGTGTCCGCCATTGTAGTAAATTTTCACTGATTTTCGTTTGCACATGTATACATACCGTTCACTGTTCAGCATCGGACAACCCAAATACAAATACACTTGCTTTGACTTCACAATCATAAAACAGTACATATTATACTGGGGTGACCTTACAAAAAAGACTATCATTCAGTGACTCACTCCATGGAGACATTACAAGCAATATGAGATATTACATAAATGGGAGAATAGCAGTCTATGGAAATTTAACATGGGTGTTTGACATGAGGTATATTATTAATAAATATGGTATCTGCGATCATGGTAGTAATAAATGTAGTCTGCATAGCTCATGGTATTAATTCATGGGATATTCAGTGGTCATGGTAGTAATGAATGGGGTATTCAGTGGTCATGTTCATGGTAGTAATTAGTTATTTAGTCTTAGTAGTCATGGTAGTATTGCATATGATACACAGTGGTCATGGTAGTAATAATTGGGATATACAGTGGTAAGGGTAGTAGAAAATGTGGTAAAGAGTAGCCGTGATAGTTATACATGTGATGTACTTTGGACATGTTAGTAATCAATGTGGTATGCAGTGGTAGTATTACAATACAATTGTCCTGGTACTTGTGCGATGGACTTTGTGAATATCATCAACAAGTGAGTGGACTTAAAAGCAGCTTTAGCCACATGCAATGCCAGGTTACAGACAAAGCTATGCGCTATATGACAGTGTTGATAATAATGGTATGGAACATGGTAGTCACTGTCCAGTACAAGACAATCCCCTACACCACCACAAAAAAAACATCCAATCAATACATAACTTTGAAGAGCAAAAGGGGGTTCACATGGAAAGCAGACAAGGACAAGCATAACCAAATATGGAAAGATCCATATTAAACAAAATCTGTCGAAAGGACAGCATTCTCCACTATACAAAGTAAATTTTAAAAAAGGTCACTGACACTTCTGTCTCGCCAACCATGTTGCCAGTTCATTCACAATGTCCAGTCTTAATTGTGGAGGTTAGGTGATGGCGAGGTGAGGGTGTAGGGGGTGCGGGGAGGGAGTGTTCAGTAAAGGGGTGCGGGGGAGGGAGTGGTCAGTAAACATATATAACAATTATCAAAGCAAGACCTTCAATACCGCAGAAAGAATATGAACTTGGAGAGGGATGGGACGGGAATTGAAGTGCTACTGGATAGGAAAAAAACAGAATTAATACAATATTTTCATTGAGGGAGTCTAAGGTGGTGGAGAGCGTGTGGGTTGGTGGAAGAGAACAGGGTGCAGAAATGGTAACTGAAGAGAAACTAAAAAGAATAGAACAAATATGTGTCTTTTTATCTGGGGTGATGGTGGTAGTGGTGTAGAAATGAGGAAGGTGTGGGGTTTATGGGGCTGATGAAATGTACAGGCTTGCCATTGTTATTTGATGTATGCAGTGAGTTTCATTGAAACATATGAAGCTGCTTAAAAAACTTTAACTGAAACTCTAAGTTAAAACAAATTTATCATCTGGCTAAAATGAAATAAAATGTTATGAAACATGTGTCTGTTAGTGCCATGATGACTCTGAGGACACTTGTCAAGCTCCTTTGACAGAGATATATGGCTGGTGAGTATTGAAATAAATGGACTTGCCAACAAATACAATAAATGAAGGGCTACAACTTTTCTAAAATACAATACAGAAAATATGTATCCATAAAAAGAGCTATACTTTTGCTAAAATGCTATACAGAGTCATGGAACTACTATGTGTCTACTAACATCCACGCTTTACTGAAGTTTATTAATAATTAACAATCACCTATTGAAATACAAGGACTTCCTAAAGAAGTCGAAAAAGTAACATAACTTTGCTTAAATGCAATACAGAATTATTATGGAACAAGTGTCTACTAGTGCCCTTGATATTCCAAACTTTACTAAAGTGTTGTTGATGTACGACTTTCAGATGTTAAAATACATGGACTTGTCAAAAAATAACTTAAACCAGAAACTCAAAGCAAGAAAAGGGCCATGCTTTTGCCTAAATGCAATACAGAGCTTTGGAACATGTGTCTACCAGTGTCCTTGATGGTACATATTTCAAGTTTCACTGACCAGTGGTTTCTGAAATAATTGCACTTGGCTAACAACAGAAAACCAACGTCGACGCAACCCCCCCCCCCCCCCCCCCACCCCACCCACGCCCCACCGCCGAAATCAAAATGATCGGTCCCTATGTTCTGCAATATGTTTAGCTTTTATTTTAAATCTTTTAGTAGCATCATTATTATCATCAATTATATATTCAACCGGTTGAACAGTAACGTTACTAAAAGTATGACCTGATTGACGAAAGTGTTGGTACAAAGAAATATAAAAAGATCGGACAGGGAAAGTAGCATTCAAGGAGGACAGTCAACCACACAACACAGAAACAAACACGCAAACAGACAAAGAAGAAGGCAAAAGTAATATTAAATGCAAACATCACAAACACAAAATGGTTGACAATAGGGTTACCGCCTTGGAACGGTCAGTGGCAAAGTAGGCCACTGGGGATTTAAACCCGTTCTAGGGTGCACCAAACCTCACACTTACCCTACTGTCATCCCATTAAAACAGGACAGTGTGAATAAAGAAATCCCCGCCATGATCTAATCTCTAACCAACAAGGCAGCATCAATAGGCAATATAAGTAAAACAAAAATATGCTCGTGTAAATATAATACAAAAACAATAGCCTAGAAAGCCACAATGAAGGTACTAAATGACTTGGCAGAAGCCAGAGCAACAAGACAATAAACCATTAAGGGCAAGTATTTTTTTTAACTTTTTAGGATTACCTGCATTATATTTATGTTCACGAAATCTAACTTTTAAAGATCGACCTTTTGTCCAACATATTGTATACCACAATGTGTTGCATTTCAAGTCAAAACATAAATGACGTGAGATGTACGTCAATCAACATTTGAAGCTAGACTTTAACAGCTGATTTAATGGTGTACTTACAATGATATATATAAATAATTGCAACAACTGCACCTCTTAAAATTGTACTTACTAATAGAGGGAAACACCATGCGTTATGAATTCACTAAACGATTTCTGAAAGGAGACTTTATATGGTATTATATTATTAGAAGGAACATGAAATGAGGTTGCCGAATGAAGATTTAAAGGTGTAAGGCGTACAGCGTACTAAGATATAAAGAATTATTTTGTGGAATTTGTATTGATGACGCATAATGTAACAGAAGAGGAGAACGATTTATTTTAGGTGTTTTTACTAGTAGACTCATATATGCAATTTCAAACGTAATACCATTCTGTGAAAAGTGAAATAAAGATGAAATGTTTTTATTTGAAACAATTTAACGTCAAATTTAAGTGCTTGCTATAACCAAGAAAGTGCTATATTCGCTGTTTTTATATTAAACAAAGACTTGAGGAGCTGGACGGTGAACCGAAAAAAAACTTCGTTAAAACCGACAATTCGCTATAGCTAAGTTCTGATTATAATTGTATTCCGGCTATATGTATTCTTCAAATCTGTCTTTTGACTATAAATAATGTTTCAATGCAAAATTATATAAAAACACACTCTGAATATGAATAATAAAATTTACATACGGTAATAATATGGTAAATGACTATCAAATGTACATATTTTTAAGTTCATGCTGTACAAAAACAACATTATTGTGAAAAAAATAAAAATTGTATGTACAACTCAGTAAATGTGTAAGGACCCTGCCAAGACTTGAACCTGGATCTCTTTTCTCGAAAGAAAAGCGTGTTTCTTTACACTACAAAGATCGCCCAGACATCACAAAATGAGTGTACAGAACTAGGCAGATTTAATAAACATGTAGATTTGAAAAAAATCTAAATAAAACTATCACTAAAGGTTATTAATTTAACAACTCAAGATTGCCATGTTTCCCTTTTCTACGAATCTTGCATATTTGTAATCAATAATATTAATTGTAATTTGTATTTGCATGGGTGTAAATTGTTACATCTGTCAGAATAAATTGTGTACTCTAACTATCAGTTATCGTAAGTTTGAGTATGCAGATACATGAAATGGACATGCTATAAAACAAAAAACTGATATCTCCAAATTTTAAATAATTCTATGCAAGCAAATTTAAAGTAAAAATGATACTGGAATTATAAATGTAGGTGCTAATTTCAATGCTTGATCAAAACTTCAAAAAAAAGAAAGATATAAAAATCGGACAGTAAAAGTAGCATTCAATGACGACAGTCAACCACAAAACACAAAAACAAACACGCAAACAGACAAACGAGAAGGCAAAATGATATATAGGGTCCTATAGAAACCACAGCGTCCGAACGCAATGGCATCGTAGGTCCACAAACACAAAAGGACTGACAATAGGGCTTCCGCCTTGGAACGATCAGTGGCCAAACAGGCCACTGGGGGTTTAAACCAGGTTCTAGGGTGCACCGAACCTCACACTTACCCTATTGTCATCCCAATTAAACGGGACAGTGTAAATAAATAAATCCCCGCCATGAAATATTGCCATATGTTCCATACTATGAGATGATAATGAAAAGCATTACAATCGCTTCAGACATGTTTATACGGGCCAGTAAATAGCGATCCTTTTAACTGATCTTAGAAAATAACCCAAAATTGTTGGGATTACATGCGGTACTGACCTCTTACGGATATAGCCTGCCATATTTGAACTGTCTCAAGTTTAACTTTAATTAAATTCTTAAGATATAACCGTTAACCCATTCAATAAAATAGGATTATTACTAGAGTAACGTGTTCTGGAAGTGTGTATCACCTCGAATAGGTAAATGCCAGATCAAGGATCACACGAGTGATCCTGAACTGGCATTTATCTACGAGAGGTGATACAGACTTCCAGAACACGTTACTCTAGTAATGATCCTGTTATTATATACCTCTTACATATCATTAACATAGCAATACTTGCATTGCTATTGCATACACATTCAATAAAGCATATTATTTCTGGATAAAGTGCAGTGGGAAAATGTATGTAGTTTTAAGGTGTTGGTCTTCATTGGTCTGATCTACTTGTTTTGTTTGTATGACGTAACGTCGTCTTGACGTTCTCGAGCATAGTGGCGTAAAACTTGCTCGAAACATTGGAAAAAACACTGTTCTATTTTTAGTAAGATAGTGATACTAATTCTATTTTTAGTGGCATAGTGATAACCCGTAGTGTGATACAGATTGTTGTATTCCGTTGTAAGAAAATGAAGGTACTATGTATATATTATTAATAGGTATATAATAAATAGACAGATCACTTACTGTTTCTTAATTCTTCATTTGAAGTAAACAGAACACATTTTAACAAGGAGTAATATCACCTTTTTTACGAGTGTGTAAGTAGCGTGAAATTGCACTGTGTTTTTTACCAACTTCATTTCCACATTTCAAATATTTTAATAGCAAATTTATACCCATTTTTGTTTTTCGTTGAGATGAAATCTTATCTTTAAATGTTGACATCACCAATCTGTTCATGGTAATACTGAAAAAAACAAAACCTTAAATGATCCAAATTTTCTATCTATAAATTGTGTATCCTTGGTCGGATATAGGAATAAGGACTTAAATGCTTTGATATCACCTCTTCACCTGATGGTGTGGCACTTGAAAACAACATAAAAAGAGAACAAATTAACAGAATAGAAAAAATTAACGGAATAGAACAAAAAGCTGCTTCACCTTTATTTTAACGAAATCTCTTTTAAATCTGACTTTACGTAAATGTATATGTTTTAAGTTAAAAATCAGTAGGATCAATATTAATGTGTTTGTTTAATTTTACTATATTTTTGAGAGTATATCACTGATTAGTGAATGGAGATTTCTATTATATGAACAGATATAAGAGGACAGATTTACTTAAAACATAATTGTATATTTCAAAATGAGATATAGGGTCCTATAGAAACCACAGCGTCCGAACGCAATGGCATCGTAGATCCGCACTGTGCTGCAAACGAAGACTTGATAATACAATGAAAGAGACAAAAAAGGGTGGTGAAGACAGGGTTACCAACCGTTACCATAAACTTCGTAAAACCTTTGCAAAATTTTATTATCATAACCCTCAACTCCTTTCCAAATATAAAAGTAACTTAAGGACTGTTCTGCGACAAGGACTATCAAAACCTGTCTTCTACGGTGATGTGATTTATAAACTTCGTAAGATCCTTGGTCATGATCACTTTCATACTATCTTTCTTAAACTTGTTAAATTTTTTATCAAAAGAGGTTATGACCCTATCATTTTGCAACGTACTGCATGCTTGGTGGTGGACCCTTTTACAGTTCGCCAGTATGCTTTCCTCTTTAATTGTACGATGACCGTACAGGCTGTGGACCCTATGATGACGTCTACCTAAAGCCCATTGGGACGGTGGCGTTTGATGTTTGTCTATGATCTTTCTTGTCGTGCCCTTAATGGTTTATTCTCTTGTTGCTCTGGCTTCTGCCAAGTCATTGAGTACCTTCATTGTGGCTTTCTAGGCTATTGTTGTTTTTTTTGTATTATATTTACACGAGCATATTTGTGTTTTACTTATATTGCCTATTGATGCTGCCTTGTTGGTTAGAGATTAGATCATGGAGGGGATTTTTTTATTTACACTCTCCTGTTTTAATGGGATTACAGTAGGGTAAGTGTTAGGTCTGGTGCACCCTATAACCGGTTTAAACCCCAGTGGCCTACTTTGCCACTGACCGTTCCAAGGCGGTAGCCCTATTGTCAACCCTTTTGTGTTTGTGATGTCGTTTACTTTTATTATTACTTTTGCCTTCTTGTTTGTTTGTTTGCATGTTTGTTTCTGTGTTTTGTGGTTGACTGTCCTCCTTAAATGCTACTTTCCCTGTCCTATCTTGTTATATTTCTTGGAACGGTCAGTAGGCAATTAGTATTACTTTGTGAAACAACTTTCAGGAACAACTTTAATTCTAAACTTTAAACATGCAACCAAAACATTGTTTAACACTGTTTACCTCCACCCCTCCATCTCCTGGACTCAGAACATTTGCTTTCTTTTCAATATTTAAGGATTTCCGTGCTTTCTAGAGGTTTCTATCTGAGTGGTCTTCTGTAGAGAATGTTTTTACAAGATACACAATATAAAACACACCTGTTATGTATGAAACTCCGATACTTTTACTCACAATGGAAAATGGTTTAATAGCTATATTAACAGGGCTATCATAAAAAAATAAAAAAATAAAGTAGTAAAAATAGATTTTTGGAAACAGTGAATTTGAGGGCGCAGAGCGACAATTTAAAAATCATCCATCTTGGCATTTGACAAAAAAAGAAGACAAAATATAGCGTGTAATATTTACATTCAATTGATTCTTTCTGTTAAAATAATTTTAGTAAACATAGTGTTGAGTTGGAATAAACTGTTTTCAACGAGACTAAGCTTCTGGGCACGCATACAATGTGTCTAAATAGAAAAACACTATTCCACAGTCAGAAAAGATACTGACAGTAATTGTTTTTCGTTATCGTTGGTACTATAGTGTCATGAAAATAATGTAAATATACAGAGAATATTTGTGTGATGAAGTGAATAAAATGTAATCATTAATATTACCAATGCAATATTACATTATTAGAATAGTTCAGAGAAAACTGTTTTTGCAAATAACTGACTGTTGATTATATTTTATAATAATATATTTAAATAGAATAACGAAGAAAAGAAAAAAAATATTACTCAACATTTGATTTAAAATGATATTCAGACAGGTTTAAGTCAAATGATACTGGATTAATGACCCGGGTATACTTCCCGGTCATGGAGCTGCGGTGGCCGAGTGGTTAGCATACTTGACTCTCGTCCCAAAAGTCACGGGTTTAATGCCATGTGGGGTCACGTCCCGGGCTTCCGTAGTATCTTACACAGGCAAGGTACTGTGAAAGTATATTAACGTTCGGAGGGAATGTAAAAGAGTATGATAATGGACCTTTGGAGACGGTCGAACACGACACATACAAAATATTGCAGTCTCGGTTTGATTGAGACTGTTCATGAACGGTAGTGAAATATGCTAGCTACCGCTCACGCCCTCTAGCCCCGGGTTGATTAGAACTCAATATTCATAAAATCAATAGTACATAATTTTAACCATTCCCAAGATGGCATGCATATAGCGGTTGACATAGAGATTTTCCTCCCCCATGTCCAGCGGCATATGGTCCCAGTATCTAACAAAATACTATGCCCCGAAGTGCGAAGTAAACAAAATGGAATTTAGTTTGGAGCAGCGGTTATGAAGCCTGCATATCACAAGTAACAGCCAAAAGACTAAATTAAAAAGCAGACAACATATCCTATGAGTGGTTAAACAATACCCAGAGCCTTTTATCGGCCGGAGTAGTGGAACCGCCGAATCGAAAATTAAGTAAGAAAACAAAAGCAATTGATAATGTACCACCGATAACTAAATATAAGTATCGGGCTCAGCGATCTCCAAAGATCGAAACAATAACAGTCCTGATTGCAAGCGCGGGGAGACGTTTTACTGCCGCCACACTGCACACGCAACGCCACTGTGCTATATAAAAGAGTATGATAATGGACCTTTGGAAATGGCCGAACACGACACATACAAAATATTGCAGTCTCTCGGTTCATGAACGGTAGGGTTGTCTGTCCCGTGTGCGGGAGAGAATACTAGTACGCATTAACGATCTCGCTGAAATTCTGTCTGAATCAGTGATACATAAAAAAAGAAAGATATAAAAATCGGACAGGGAAACCAAACCTCACACTTACCCTATTGTCATCGCAATTAAACGGGACTGTGTAAATAAAGAAATCCCCGCAATGAAATATTCTCTAGCCAACAAAGCAGCGTTAAAAGGCAATATAAGTAAAACACCTAGATGCTCGTGTATATATAAATAAAACAACAGAAGCCTAGAAAGCCACAATGAAGGTACTTGATGACTTGGCAGAAGCCAGAGCAACAAGAGAATAAACCATTAAGGGCACGACAAGACAAGACCGCGGACAAAAATCAAACTGCACCGTCCTAATGGGCTTTAGGTAGACGTCATCATAGTGTCCACAGCCTTTCCGGTCATGGTACAATTAAAGAGGAACTATAAAAGGTTCCACCACCAAGCATGAAGTACGTTGCAAAATGATAGGGTCATAACCTCTTTTGATAAACCTTTTAACAAGTTTAACAAAGATAATATGAAAGTGATCATGACCAAGAATCTTACGAAGTTTGTAAATCACATCACCATAGAAGTCAGGTTGTGATAGATTTTGTTGCAGAAGAGTCCTTAAATTGCTTTTATATTTGGAAAGAACCCTTCCACAAAAATGAGTCTGCCGTGATAATCAAAATTGATTGTGTGCAGTATCAGTAGAAAGAAGGATAAAGGGAAAACATTGATATATCTGGTGCATTATAATAAATTGAGCTGTTTATTTTAATGCTTTGAGCTGTTTATTTTAATGCTTTTTACATATTGCAATGTTTCAATATATATCACAGAACACGTAATGTATATACTATGTCTCAAAAGCGGTAACCTTGACTTGTATATCATCATTAAAATACTCATTAGGCGTGTTAAAGCAAAAAAATGAATCGTAACAGCATGCAGAATGGTTCTGCAACCTTCGTACTGCACTCACACTAATATTGTAGTGTTATTTGTGTCTTGCTATACAATATGTAGGCCAAACTGGTCGATCCATAAAAGGTCGTTTTCGTGAACATTTATATAAATGCGTCACTCGAAACGATTTAAAAACTTTCTTTATACACACTTTAGGGATTCGGGGCATTCCATAGATAATGTTAGCATTCAGCTCGTGGAATATATTGAATTTGATAATACTGCTACCAAAGGTTACAAGTTACAAGCTAGATATATTGCTGAACTCAAATGGATAAAGCATTTATAAACTCCTTATCCATTTGGGTTAAACGATAACTATTATCAAGAAGGAAATATTTACAGTCTATCATAACATAGACTATTTAACTGCGCATGTGTATGCCTATAGGGATTTGCGTATTGACAATAGCCTCGATATTCAAAACGAGGCCGAGGTTTTAATTTTTAATTTTAGTAAATTCTTCAAACGTATTTACAAAATGCAACTAAACCCCTCGAAAAAAGTAGAAACTGGACGAGAGAAAAACGAAAAATCAATAGAATACGACAGAGTAAAACGTACACGCATGTTTCAGAAATCATAGAAGAAAGGGCGAGATTTGCTTGAATTCCGCGACAGCAAAATATTTTTTTCATACTGCGTCGAGTTCGCCACCGATGAAAAAGACAAGAAATCGTCGTTTGTTTTGGGAAGTAATAATTTTAAATTGGAATCGGTTGTTTTACATGAAAAGGCGAACCAGACAAGAAAGCAACTTCACCTAATTCTACGAAGCAAGCAGGTCCAAGTAAAAGTATTGCTTCAAACATTCTTGAGACAATGAACAAACATGTCGGCGCATCCTCATCAACAACTCTAGGAACAAACTCGACCCAGATTTGTTTTTAATAAACTTTAGATTGTTATAATTAGTGTTACTTTATTAAATAATTTATATTGACCTTTGTGTTGAATATTATATTGCCGTTTCTGCCTTTTGAGCTGGGCTAGTGATTTTTAGTTAATCGGAACAGGCTGAGGCAGAAAACGTTGCCATCCCTAATGAGGATCACACGAGAGAGTGCTGACACACTCACTGATGAACAGCAACACCTTATTGTAGACCTTTTTAAAATGAAGAATAACAGAGACATTAGTCTGTAATTTAGTGTATATAACAGAACACTTGCATAGTCCTTGTTTACTTCAAATAATTGGTTTGTACAATTTCCCAATTTGGGGGAGTTCACGACGCGATTTTTCCCAATCTGATCGGACCCGGACCCAAGCCCAAAATAGTGTAAAAAAATCGCTGACAAAGTTAGTGTATTAAAACCTTTAATGGGTCATAACTGGAACACGACAATGAATGTTCAACTAGGCTTGGCACTAATCATCCCTGCCAAGATTCATTGAAATCCGACCATTCCATCAGAAGAGTTAATTGGGACAAAGTGTGTGCATTAAAACCTCAAAACGACCAAAAATCATTCAACCAGAACACGGCAATGACAGATGCAACAAGGCTTGGTACTGATCATCACCGCCAAGATTCTTTGAAATCCGGCAAGGAGTTCATAAGAGACTAATAACAATTTCAGACTGAACACCGTTTTCGGTTAAAACCTAATATCCCAAATAAATTACAACAAAACTCTAAACACATAATCAACAAATAATTCATCATCAACTGAATGTCATATTTATGACACTTTTAAATACATATACATGAATAAAGATTTTATAAACAGAATTAAGATTTCACAGCAATGCGCATATGACCTGACCATGTGTAAACATTTGAATGACATCATTGCGCAAAACACTTTATGTGGTGCCGTTCTGGCAATGCATAGTATGTACATTTAAACCAACGTATTTTTTAGAATGTTTTTCGGAATAAACATTTTTGCGTGACATGGATGAAAAATGATCATTCTTCACTTTAGGTAGATTGTCTAACGGGGGCTGCACTTAAAAATAAAAAGGTCAATGATACTTCAATGAAAGTATTGGTATTTTTTAATTTGTCCCATTTTCTTCTACGAATGAAATTTCATAAAAGTGGGCGGTGTGGGGGTGGTTATATTAACATTCTAAACAAATGTGGTATAGATCACATAAAAAATGAAGTAACTGCAGATTTAACAAAGGAAAATACAATATAGCATTTTTCAACAAATCAAGGGCCATAACTCTATCGTTACTAACAAGATCTAGCAGGTATTCGAACTTGTCCAAGCTTTCATCGATATACCGCGCTTTCCACAACTGGATATCATACTGAGGCTTCCTGCCAAATTTTGTAGAAATCCAACAAGCCGTTTAGGAGTAGCGCCGACAAGAAATTTAAAGTAAAAATGTCAAAGGGCCATAACTCCGTCACAAATCAGCGAACTGGAACAAAAGCGCGATATGCACAGCTAGACATCTTACCGATGCTTCCTGCCAAGTTTTGTCGAAATCCAACAAGGCGTTTAGGAGGAGTAGCACCGACAAGAAATTTAAATGTAAAAATGTCAAGGGGCCGTAACTCCATCAAAAATCAACGAACCGGAAAAAAATGTAATAGAAAAAAAAATACAAAAGCAATTAAAAAAATATGAAATCAAAAAATCAAAAAAAAATCAATCAATGAATCAATCAAATAAAAATAAAAATAAAAATAAAAGATTCAAATAAAAAAAAAAAAAAATTTAAAAAAAAATCTACAAAAAATACATATATATTAAAAAATAAATAAATAAAGTTTGGTAATGATCAGGCCTGGAATTCACCCACCATTCTTCAAATTATTCTTAGACTCGAGCTCAAGTACTCAAATTTCGTTCGCACATATTCCCATGCCATTCAAAGATATTCAATCTTATCGGGGTTTTTTATTAGTACTTATTTTATTTATACATAGCAGCTTGTTATAAACGTTTATCCTTTAAACTTATAAACATATGTGTGATTAAAAGTTACATACTTGGGCGTAAGTCTAAGAATATTCTCGAGAATGGTTGGTGAATTCAAGGCCAGATGAAAAATGAAAACCCTATCGTATTGTCGTATTAACGAGGCAAAATATTGCATTTTTAACTAAATCAGGGGTCATAACTCCGCTGTTACTGGTCCGATCTAGCTGGTTTTCGAACTTGTCCGAGCTTTCAATCTGTTAAAGTGTGGTAAATATCGGATGAAAAATGAAGGCACTTGGCCAGTAGATCTAAAAGTCATGAGCTCCAAAAAGTAGGTCAAGGTTATAGATGAAGTCCATGCGTCCAAAACGATGCACTATCCAAGACACAACTATGTCAAAATAGAATATTTTGTCTTCCAAAGATTAAGCAATAAATTAGGTTTAAAATATCTAGTGCATAATTATATTTAATGAGAAAGTGATGTAAATGTAACAATTAAAGTTATCTGTCCTTTGCTTGGAAAGTCAAGGTCACATCCACATATGCTTTGTCACGTTGCAATGTACCACCCTAGATACAACTATAAACAAAGTTTGAAAGGTGTTATGCATACAGTTTCCGCGAAATTGACCTCAACGCAAAGTTGAAGGTAAAATTATTAAGTTATCTACCCTTTGCTTGGAGGGTCAAGGTCACTTCCCCATTTGCTTTGCCAGGTTGCGATGTACCACTCAAGATACAACTATAAGAAAAGTTTTAAAGATCTAGTGCCTACAGTTTGTGAAAAAGTGACCTAAACGCCAAAGTTGAACCTAACAATTATTAAGTTATCTGCCATTTGCTTGGAGGGTCAAGGTCACTTCCACATTTGCTTTGTCAAGTTTCGATGTACGACCCAAGATACAACTATAAGCAAAGTTTTAAAGCTGTAGTGTATACTGTTTGTGAGAAAATCACCTAAACGCAAGACTTGAATGTTGACGCCTTCGCCTTCGCCGCCGCCACCGCCGCCGGAAAAGCAACACCAATGTCTCTTTTTTTCTTTGAAAAGACGAGACAAAAATCCAGTGTATTAGTTACTTCGCAGGACGATGCATATCAAAAGTGGACACACTGTTGACGTGCATTTTATGCACTATCTAACAGGTTGATTCTGTATGCGGAAACACATTTAAACAACCGCGGTACGCCATAGCGTTACATTGATTAAAAGCAGAAACCAGACACAACTGTCTCTTCACATCTAGGATCCATGTCATTTTCTTATGTAAGAGGTGTCAACTTGTCGACCCTTAGCACTATAAGGAAACATACAATTACACAATTTTGTATCTCACTTCATCGCATAGGCACACAAACTACACTTTAAAATACAGTACAATGATAAAGTTTCGCATATTACTTAAAATACATGTGTTTACTACGACCACATACTTTGTTGAATCGCTGAAACAAGATAACGCGCCCTACAGAAAATATGGTTGGAAAGGACACCATCCAGGGTATTTTATTGTTATTTTACTTTAGCGACCAAATACAAAACCAAACAAAACGAAAACCTTAAACGTCTTTGTAATGTTTGTAAACACACTGCCTTCCCATATTTAACCATGCAGATTAAATAACAATTCAAGTTTTGTCAACAAGCGCAGTAAACTAGGTCACACTATGCAAACACAAACAATAACAAACCATACATCAACTGCAAATGTCAGCTAGCTAATTTTCAATTTGACACGTACAACAGAAGACAATGTAAATTGTATGCACATTAAAACACATTTTCGACTTACGATTACTTGTATATGCCAAACTCCAAAATGTCAACGTCTCTCTCTCTTTGAACATGTGAAGCAAAATGGCCGCATCAGCCCCAAAAAAACCAAAGAAGCTATGACGTCACGCTCTTCCGGTAATACATTACTTTCATGAAACACCTCCCGACTATTAGCGTTTTGAGTAGCGAAATCTAAATCACATTTACGCACATTATAACAAACTCATACACTTATACAAAACTTCCTTGGAATTTTATAAGAACAAAACATATTTCACATCGATTCCAAAACGTATACAGAAAATGGAATTCACAATTAACTATGTCCATACAGGAGGGGTACAGAAATTTACGCTTCACTGAGCACTAAATACGGTATATGGAATCACTAATGCGGTCAAACATAATCCCAGTAATAGAGCGTTCTAATGATTTCCATACACAGTAATAGTTAACTGAATTTACATATTCATGAATAATAACGCTCTATGAAAGTTTGTAATTAGTGAGAGGTGCAATATTGATAGAGTTGCATGCCTATATCACAATTTTGGTAGGGACGGGTGTATAATTAAAAAAAAAGACATTTATTTATATTGAAAAAAAAGACACAATGTTCTTTCCCAGCATTTATTTAAAGTATATTCTGGTCTTTTATACCAATCCACTGAATTAAACGCATGAGTTTGTAATTCAACGACTAAACAAGTTCACGATATATGTAAAGTTCTTAGCCTATAGAACTGTCTACAATGTACCATACGTATTCCCATGGTATATGAAGTGCTAAGACAAAATACCAACAACTTCTACCTTAATATTTTTATAATGTTTCTTTATCAAAGCAGGTAGAATCGGCTAAAAAAACTTGATCGGAGAAATATGCCTACACGGAAACACATTACACGATTTTTGAAAAAATCTCTGTTGTTCTTGTTAAAAGACATAAAAGTAGATCATACTCACGTTTGTTGCTGAAAACCACGAGTTCGCTCCATCTCGGAAGTGACTTTCGCTCAATTTTCATTGGTCTCCTTTTGGTTGTGGAGCGAATGTTTACGAGGCGTGAAATAACAATACAGAGAAAAAACATGAAATACGTGACCAAGGTCCTACTAGTACGTGTGGATGCTCACATCAGGAAACGCATGCATAAAGTGATGTTCGACACCTGTTTTTCACCGACCAGTGAGCAGACAGTGTTTAATGGTTTTATCTTTAAAGATGCTTTATGGCACGTATACAAGTAAACAATTGCGGTAGAAACTGTTTTCAGACCTATTTCGTCTCGCTGTGACAACGCAATTATGGTTCGATATAAACAGAATATAAGAATAGCACCAGTAGGCTGAAAAACCAAGTTGTTTCAGTTGTTTAGGTTGGCAAGGGCCCTGTTGCCAAGGGCCAAGGCCACGTGGTCGTAAGATGCGATGATAAATATTGCCCTTCAAATTCAGTTCCGCTTACCTCAATGTTCTAGGTGTCATTGCATCATAGATTTTCCTTCTTCGTTTTATATAGGAATGATGTATGTCAACGAAAAAAAACACGCATTTTTGTCAGTAGAAAATTCTAAAGCACATAGTATTCAAACGATCGTTCGCCGATAGAAAAATGCAATAAAACAGGGGTTATGTATCATGTATGAAAAAGCAAATCTGTTGAATGACGTAACTTTTTTTTTTGAAACGTCAAGGATAGATTTACACTATTTCTACTTTTGCTTTACTGGCTATGCCACTAATAGTTAAATATCTCAAGCAAACACTAATAAACACTAATAAATGTTCCAAATACATCATTCGGATGAATTCAATTAATAATATCAACAAGCAATCAAACGTGTGCAGTTTGTATCAAAATTAAGGCAGGAAAACTGTTTTCTATGCACTATTTGACACTACAATACGGAGAGACAAACTCAATGGTGTAATTTCGCCTACAAGATTGTTTAACATTAAATGTTACCTCGTGTCTCCACATCGCCCTCCCCACCTCCCCTTTCCCCATCCCCACATCAAACAGATGAATATGGAATTAGAACGTTTATGTGTTTGCTTGCCTTCTCCTTGATTTCAACATATGATATCTCCTTCCACCAACACCCTCACGTTTGGAGCTGATTCAGCCTATATTTAAATTTAGGATGGGAGTGGGGTGTGCGTGGGGGTATTGTAGGTAGGTGCATTCATTTGATAGTGAGTTATCTATCTCATTGCTAGGCCCCGCTGCCGTAGTTGATCTGAAGGTTGTGTACTTGATTTGCGCAAATACTTTCTCCATATATAATTATATTAACATTATACAGCGCTATAACAATAAGGAATCCCTTAAGCCACACTTAAAATATCTTAGTTTTTCCAAACCCGACCATAGAGTTTTCAGACAGGTCAGTAGGTAGGACTTTTTTTACTACCATGTAGGTCTGATTATTTTGTTACTGCTGTTTAAAGTTTAACTGTTTGTTTAGACATTACGTTTTTCACTTAATAAATATGATTTTAGTAAACTCGGTGTGTATTGCAATGTTGAAAATCTTTCTTAACTTTGTACATAAAGATCCTATTTAAAACAATTGTTACACAGTATCAAATTAATACAGATGAAGAGGAATCATTGTCTGTATTTTACAAAACAGCAACAAAAAAAAAATCATATTTTACTGAAAATAAGTTGAAAGTCTGGCCGATCTTTTTGGGACGGTCGCGTTCATGCAAACAAAAATATGTTTTATTATGGCCTTAGCTAGTTTTAGGCTACAGAAAAGTTAATAGGCGATCACTTATGCAGGAGTACTTAGACATAAACAATTAAGACAATCATGTAAACAACGCTATAATGAAACGACAAGCAAAACAAGAGCACCGCATGCGAATGCAGATGCTCGTCTTTGTAATGTAAATAAAAAAAAAGTTGATTACATTTAGTTTACACACTTTGTAAGACCCTGTGTCATGATCACTTTCTTAATAATATTTATGAATGAGCCAGAATCACCCTTATCGCTATTTATTACATTCCAAAGATTATTGCATACTTTATTTACCTAGAGTTCTAGAGTTACAGCACCCGAATTCGAACATAATACTTTAAATTGATTGAGTACGTGTGTGCGCGTATGTGTGCACTGATACATACATACGCGTGGCATGCGAGTGCAGTGGAGTGTGAAATCGTCTCTACACCCATTCCGTTGAGGGTTCACAAAGAAAAGATTCCGACTAAACGCAAAATATAAAAGTATAAAATGTATGTACATTAGTACAATCATACATGTAAATACATATTTTACTCTTAACAAATTCACACTGCACTGACGCGCACTTGCACGAAATACCCGGATGATGCAGTACAGAGAGATAGACGGACTGACGGACGAGACAGACAGACAGACAGATGTAGGCCGGCAGGCGGCAGAAACATACATACTTATGTCTGACTAACAGACACACCAAAGCACGCATGCACTATTTGCGTATCAGTTTTCATGAAATCCTTCTAACCAAACATAACGATCAACAAGGCAGAACTGAAGCACAATTACTATATGACACAACTGATGAATGATCGGCATTACTTTCAGAGCTTGGTAGTTTTGGGGCTTCTTTTCATTCAAACTTCGGAAATGAAGAAAGCTTTCAAAGAATATCCAGGTTTTCTGTTCATGGATACAACTTACAATCAATATATTGAAAAATACCCGCTGTTCTGTATTGTAGCAGGAGATGGAATTAGATTTGAGCTTCCAGTTGCTTATTGTTATTTAAAATCAGAAAAGAAAGAAAATTTAAAGAGAGTATTAGAAATTTTTACACAAAATAACGACACTGGGTCTGTAAAAATAGTCATGGTTGACAGAGATGCGAACGAAATTAATGTTATTTCGGACAATATTCCTTCGGCCTCAATTCTGCTATGTACGTTCCACGTACTCAAATATTTCAAGAAAAAGGTAAGCGAATGTGACATTGACGTGCCTTCTAAACAGACGCTGATGAAGTTGATGACAGCTCTGTTATGCAAAATCTGAGGATTATTATTCAGATAACTACAGGTTGTGAGATACAATTTCATAAACCACCTCTGGTGCGGTCTTAAAATCCCGTAAGTTCAGGTTGTGAGATACAAGAATACATTTATATTATAGAGTTATTACTATATTACTGTGAAATAATCTGTAGTGGGGATATCTGTCTATGCAATACTTGGTAAATGTTACGTAGGCCACCACCTGATGAGACTCGCTGAGGAGTCAAAATAGATAATCAAAACAAACAAACATAAAACTAACAATAAAACGTCAACAAAAAAGCAATCTATAAGATTTATTATTTATTTTATCTAACAATTCTTTCCTTTTTTTTCACAATTTAATATCCAATTTAATAAATACATTTAACAAATAATTATAAAACGTTGATATACGCGTCACTAACTAATTTTCTTATTGACACTTTCTACTGGATACGTTTCCCATTGCCACTTCTATTATACGTGTCACTAACTAATATCCTTATTGATACTTCCATTACACATTTCCCGTAGAGTCACGGTTCGTGTAATTTACATATACGTGACAGTAGACAGGTCACACGTTTAAACGTATAGCGTCGCCCAAACAAACGGACAACATGATTGATAGGCTAATCCGTACCTACCAGATCGCACGTTGGCCTTCGTTATTGGCTTTCGGTTGGACATGATTTGCGCGCATCCTGAACCGTGTTGCTATAAATTCCGAAATATATATATGTATAGATCAAAGAAGCGCAAGGAGGCCATTGCATGTGTAGCAATCCAGACGATCAGTTAATTTGGTAACCAGGTAAATTTATAACATCATTTCTGATATCGTTTGTTTTAAGACATATTTGATTTAAGACGTATGTATTTGATTTAAGACACATTTTAATTAAGATACATTTGTTTTAAGACATTTGTTTATTTCAGTCATGTTTTATTTACGACATATTTCATTTAAGACATATTTGATTTAATATCATCCAACTGGGCAAATTTAGAAATTGAACAACAACAGATATATCCACTAAAAATATATTAGAAAGGCATAAGAAAAAATAGTGAGACGTTATTCACTTGTTCAATCATTATTATTAATTATTAGAATAGTTTAATGCAAATTATTATTGCATATTACTAACGATTGATTACATTGCACCAATAATGATAGTCAAAACTATGTTAGAAAAGTGAAGAAAACTAAAAACTCGAAATTGTATTTAATTATATGCAAGCAAGTTAGAAATCAAATTGATACTGGCATAGATCTACATAGTGTACTATATGTATAGGTTATTATATGCTGCACATATCTATTGCTATTTATGTTTGAAACTGTTCAAAGACATTGTTTCCCCTGCAGTTGCTTCCCTTTAAGCAAGTAATGGGCGGTATTCGAGTGATATTCACCATCGGAATACTTCTTGAAAGCAAATAGGTTCCAAAAACAAGTTGAAAGTGTGATCCGTGGAGAAACCGGCACCAACTATCGACAGGAGAAAGGTTCTAGTCGCTATAATTTACACTTTTAAAAGGCGAAATTGTATTCTACACATGAAGTATAAATATGCCTTCACGAAAACACATCCCCCGATTTTTGAAAAAATCTCTGTTGTTCTTGTTAAAAGAAATAAAAGTTGATCATACTCACGTTTGTTGATGAAAACCGCGCTTTCGCTCCATCTCGGAACTGGCTTTCGCTCAATTTGTATTGTTCTCCTTTTGGTTGTGGAGCGAATGTCCTTGGTTGCTCTCACTTCCTTGCTAATCAAGGTCTTCTTGGCTGCTATAAGCACACCTCCATGGCCATCACTTCGGTCATTCCTGTATACATTGTATTCTTCAGGCATGACCTCGTTGTCTTAAATCCCTGGATGCAGCCAAGTTTCTGAAACTACTGTTTCTATGGCCCAGCGTGTTTCTCGCTTTACTTTTATACTCTGTGTATTTATAGTCAACACTGTAAAGGATGTGGGTCGG
Organism: Cyrtodaria siliqua; assembly: GCA_037043455.1. Lineage (NCBI taxonomy): Eukaryota > Metazoa > Mollusca > Bivalvia > Adapedonta > Hiatellidae > Cyrtodaria > Cyrtodaria siliqua. Next base: position 39,817 of record JAWPHD010011360.1, read on the forward strand.
CGCTTCTTATCTCAATATAGATTTGGCTAAAACATTTAGGACTTGTATGGGCATCTGTGCCGCTGCTTATATCTAGAGCATCGCTGCTGTCGCTGGTGCTATTATATAGATGTTGATAATAGGATATCGAGGAAATGTAAAGGTCATCAATAAAGTATCTATTTTGCGGGTTTAGAAACAAACTCGCTCTCTTCATTGGATGACCAGCATTATTTTTTAACAATATAATATAAAAAACCTGTTTCCAGGTAGAAACAAATAATGTTATTCATAATTAATGTAGATCAGGCCCATTCTGATTTGTTCATGTCTGTCGTGGCACAAAACTTTTTTTCATAAATTGTATTTAAAATGAATGCCATCGATGTTGTCTAATCAAGAAAAGAAAAGGTTTATCACATACTTGCCTATAAATACGTTATTTTTGGATATACGATACGACATAGACCTAGCTATTCATATCGATCAGGATTCAGTTGCCGGGCAATGAAGCTTTATCCCACGGGTAAAATAAAGGGTTAACAAGCAAATTCAGATAATTATGGTCCACCGCCTGATACGAACCGCCAATGTAAATCAGTTGATATGTAGTAAGAACCTTGGCAAAAATAACAATTTTTAAAAATCAAAGAAATGTTATTTCAGCAATCTGGCTGGTTATCGAACTTGGCCGAGGTATTATGCCCATAAACATTAAACCCAAGTTTCATCAAGATTGGATTATAAATGTTAAAGTAACTGAGCGGAGACCGCAAATATATTCAATATTCAAAAATCCAAGGGTCAAAACTCCTGCATGACAGCGGCAATCGGGCTGTTTATCGAACTTGCCCGATGAGTGGATTATAAGTGGTTTAAGTTACTCAGCGGAAACTACAAAAATCATATTTTTTTTAAAAAATCAAAGGGCTATAACTTTTGTATGATAGTTACAATCTGGTTGACTGTCGAATTTGGCCGAGCTATTAAGCCCATAAACATTTATCCCAAGTTTCATCAAGATTAAATAATAAATGCTAAAGTAATTAAGCAGAAACCACAAGAGTAGTATAGATAGTGAGGGTACCAGGCCAGTTTCCCCTCGCGGGGCACGAGAAAAACTAGTGAAATATGCCAGGGGAAGACTCAAGCGTAACTCTCATTAACACCACTAAGATCTAAATGTAAGTCACGCCTAAATCAACACCAACATATTTCAACAGTTTTCTCAAGCGCCCCCGCTCAGGGAAACTCGCCTGATACCCTCACTATCTATACTATTAATCAATCCGGTTTTGTCATTTTAATAACATAACATTTGCAACTCATTAGGCAAAGTCAGACGGAATCGGGCAGTAGTCTTCATCATCGCTTTGTATATCATTTTTTACCATGGAGTATTTTACTTGTATGCTAATGTATCTTGTCCAGTATCTAGTATGTACCGTTTATCATCATAACCTGATAAACGTTTTTTATTTATTGCATAGCTGCTTATGTTATGCTTTTTTGATCTAATGACTTTCATCTCATGGTGAGCTTCTGTTGCCGTAAACAAAATCTTTTTGTAATCATCATGTGCTATTTGTTTTTTAACAACACACTTTTTAACACCCTTGCATTTCTTTGTACTAACCTCATTATCTAACATATACGAATATAGTTTACTTCGCAACCCAACAAATTCAACAATAGGTATTCCGCAAGTTTCATTTTTCATCTTGCCAATAACCTTTTTATTATCAATAAAATGAAATTTACTTTTTGGATCATAATCACAATTATCAAAAAGTTCTTTATCCTTGTAGAAGTCTGCATACACATCTTTTGTTTTTATTTCATAACACAAGGAATCGGTATCAGTAAATAATAACTTCGCTTTTTTATCATATTTGTTTTTGATGTAGTTGTAATGGAAATCATACATCAAATATTTTGACAAGTCTAAAATACACATACCAACATAAATAGGGCGATTTAAAACTAATCGTTCTTTTATTCTGTTGATGGCAAATAAATTTTCATTAAACATTTTACAAGAAATAAATGCTTGCTACATATTTTAAAAGGACCTCTCCATCATGAGTCAATTAACATTAATTCTTTTTCTCAAATTTTCCATAGTTTTACCAAAAACTGAATTGTTCATCAGTTTGAAGAAATCCTTTTCAAAAGCATTTTTACCGGCTGTTTTCCTGGCAGTATTAAAGTCTATGTATGTCTTAAACCACTGTGATTCGTCGAACTGTAGTATTTGGTGTATTTTCGTTACCTTTAATCCAAGCTTTTTATACAATTCTAAGTTTCTAAAATGCACGACATACTTTTCTTTATTTTTCATCGTCGTAACAAGTTTGTTAACTTTACTAGATCCTAAATTAAACTTTTGTTTCAAATTTTTACAATAGTCTGACAACCACTCATCTTTGATATTTAAACTTTCTGGGGCGAGAGGATAATCATTATGCGTGTCATGCAGTTTCTCAGGATACTCGATATCACACTCAACAATGTAATTTTATTTTCCTTTTTCAATCTTGATAACCCACTTGAAGTTGCCAGTAGGTAACGGTTGATACAAAGCCCACCCATACAAGTTATTAGCATCAAGATATATTATGTACTTGCTTTTATTTTTCTTGTCATAGTTTTTCATATATTTATTGTTAGCCTGTGAATATCTATTTGCAATATAACTCGTACCGCCTCTTAATCCTTTTCCCACAAACAAATATTGATCAATATCAGTTATTAAATCAAGTTGGATACCAGTCATCTTGAGGCATGCATCCCAGGCTAAACCAGGACTACTGAAGTAATGACAAGGATCTAATATGTAATACTCAATGCACATTTTTCTAAAGTTTTCAAAAACATCTGTCAGCAACAGCACATCAGTCTTAAGATACAGATCATGATATTCTCCCATATGTTTAATCTTAAATGTTTTCCATATTTTTTTAGCGTGTTCATAATCTGCATCTGAGATGTGCTCATCATTTAATTGAGAATAAAAGCTATCTTTGCCGGGTAACTTAGTGTCCTCGAAGCGTTCAAAACTGTTCATATAATCATAAGGATAAACGCCTTTTCTTTTTAGCAAGTCTAACTTTTTACCGCTATATTTTTGAGATATGTATTGAAACGACGGAACGTTTTTTACTAGATTATTTAATGATTGGGACATAAACTGAAAACTATCAATAAATACTAAACTTTTTCCTAACATGAAAGCCATATACTTTCGGTATACATATATTCGGTATAACATTTATGTTTTGTTTAAACTTTCCGATGTGTTGCATTATGAAGTGAGAGTCATATCCTCTCAAGTTATGAAACACAACAGGTATTTTTCTAGTCAACCTGAAATTAATATTACATATGTCATGAGCGCTTCCTCTATACTTCCCATTTATGTTACAATGGTCTCTGACTTTTCTAACGGAGTTTTCATATGCTACTGTACGACCTGGGTCATCTTTTTTAAGAGTTATTGAAAAACCATTACCGCAAATATGACATGATTTAGATTTTTGGATTCTAGCTTCTTCTTCTCTTGACATCACCAAATCTTTCTTAAAATGCGTATTCATAGTTTTCTTGCACCACTTTTCTTCTTCTATCATTTTTTCTAAAAACTTGTAAACAGCATTTGGTCCTCTATACGTTACAACTGGTTTTGAATATTGATCATCATAACAACAAACAACTTTATACCCATAACTGCAATCAGTATGCTTTTGATAGGCTTCTGTATGTGATTTTTTAGGATTGTTCGATGCTGAAGAAATACTTTCGGTTACTGCTTCAAAATCAGCATATATAACAAACGGAACCATTAGCTGCCTGTCATAGTTTTAAACTTAACTTTTTCATCTTTTTTTGGCATCTCTACTGCTTGCTTACCAATAAGTGAAAGACAAACAGGTTTATGTTTTTCCAGAACTCTTTCTAATTTAAAGCACTGCAAGTATGTTTTACAAAACCATTTTTTATTCGAATGTAATGTTTGATTAAACATCAAACTGTTAAAGTTTTTTATCCATACGTAATGATTTATTTCTTCTTCGGTGATAAAAAGCATATCACATGGTTTTTTTTGCTTCATTTTGTGATATGTACAAAGGATATACTTGGTTATCTTCATACCCAACTATGTGAAAACAAATGTTGTTTTGTTTTTCTATTTTTGGGATTTGTTTGATAGTAACAGGAAATGTAATTCTTTTATAATTTATAAATCTCCAATACTGTGAAATCATTTTATTTCGTCGGGATTAAATTTCGCGATTCTTTCCAAAAAGACAGTTTCGAGGGGACGTAATTTCGCGCATTTCTGATTTTGGAAAAAAAAAATCTGTAAAAAAAGGACTAGGTTGAAACGCATTATCGATAAATGGGACCCAGATTTGTCAGTGCAAAAACATCACCAGGCTACAGATTGGCAGAGCTGTCTGACGATTACGTCAGACCTGTTCTAATAAACAATTAACCCAGGTCACCTAGCTAACACTGAAAACACCTAATCGGCGGGTGATGTGGTTTGATCTCCCGTTGTTTGTTTTTTATGGTTAACCCTGTCTGACACCATTGTTTGTTTGGGAAGGAAATGGCGGACACCTGCGTCGATGTGTGTCAAATCGCTGAATGCTTAAAATTAGCTCATGAATATTTATGAGTGACAATGCGTCAATTAAGGGTATTAAAACAGGTAATTGACACATTAAATTGTTTTGATTGCATGATAATAGTACTAATTGATATTAAAACGTAGAGTGCTTGCATATTATGTGTGTCGTACTGTATTGCGTTTTAAATGTTGCTATGCTAGCGTGTGCTTTGTTTGTTGCTAGTATTTGTTTTTTGTTCATTAAATATATAAAAATCTGTACGTGTTATTGAAAATACCAACAAGTATTTCACTTTGCAAAGTAAATTGCCGACCACTAAAGGTCAGTACTCTGTATATGATGACAACGATAACAAACTTAAGTATCATTCATGAATGGATTTATTAATCCGCTTGCGTAAACACAGGTGTGTCAACACATCGGCATACATACTGACATATTGAAAAGATTAAAACAAACAAGCAAGTTTTTTATTTTGCTTATTATATAAATAATTATATCATTATTCAATACATACATAATGATAAACCTTTTATCGGCTCAATAAGTATTAAACTTATACTCACTGATAAAACTGCAATACATAACCGATCGGGAACAATGTTTTAATATAGTAGATATAAAAATCGAACAGGAAAAGCCTGTTTCGTACACATACTACTTAATTCAAACGCTGGACATTTATAATCGTGGGGATTTGATTTCGTGGTTTAGATCCACCACGAAATACGCGAAATTAAATCCCCCACGAAATATAATGATTTCACAGTATGCTTTTTGTACTTTGTTATTCTTTGTGGTTTATTATTAGCAGGAAATTCATAAGCCAAATGGTACCATCTAAAGCATTCGTTATCTTTTTCATTTTTTATATTTATCAATCCTTTTTTAGCATTAGTAAGTTCTTTTGGTAAATCCAAATAAGAGCTACCTCGTAAAGGCTTATACTTTACTCGATTTATGTAGTGTGCATCAACTGTTGTAAATTTCCAACCACTTCCTTCGGAAAGCCATGCACCAATTTTATCCTTTATTTGCATCGTTGCTTTAATTAGCGCACCAACAATTTGAGTTTTGTTTATGATTAATTCTGCTTTGGAAGGAAAATAAGCTATTTTATAAGTGGTTGCTATTTCACCTTCTGCATCATGTGTTGGTTTATCTAAAGTAAGTTTTAAAACAACATTCATTTTAAGACCGTTTGTTTGCTCCAATTCCTTTTCAAGGACATTTACAACAACTGGTATTGTGTGAAAAAGTTGTAAAAGTGGATCATTTTTAAATAAAATAACAACTTGAAAAACTTTCATATATTGCTTTGGTGATGTTTCTTTTTCCACGACTTTACTAGATTTTGTAATTTCCACGACTTTACTAGATTTTGTTTTCAAAACTATCTATATTCTTTTGGCAGTAATTTTACATTTTTTTTAAGTTTTTTAGCTGTTTCCCCAATTTCCGTTTTTTCTATTTCGCTATATTTTTCTGGTGATTTTATAAGTCTTCTAACCGCCTCCTCAAATGTTTTAATTTCCAAATCCTTTTTAACCATTATATAATATTACATGAGATTTTTTTTTTAAGTCTATATATTTAATTTATTTAATCAACCATACATATAAATTTTAATTCCTTTGTCAAGTAAAACATCATAGCGGGCAATAAAAGAAACTTCGTATAACTTTGGATGGCAACTGGTTGCCTCTGAAATTTGTTTTTTGCACAAAGAACGTAGTTTGTTTATATCTCCTTTTTTTATTTTCCATGACAGTTTTAGTTGTTCTACCATTGTTATAATTCTTTCAGTCAGATCTTGAAAGTTTGTAAAAACTATTAACTCTTTGTGAAGTTTACTCATATCTTCAAAATCAACCGTTCGGGCATATGTCATTTGATCTTCCTTAAGGTTTTTGATTTCCTGTTCTACTTGTTCCATTATAATATTACGTAAGATAATATTTTAAGTCTTGTTTAAATATATAATTCTATAGTATAATATAATGAATTGCAAATATAGTAAAAGAGTTTTAGATATTATTGATCCTCCTGGGGTGTGCATAGATTGCATCTTATTTCACACGACTAACAAAAAGAAGCTTTGTAAATATTGCACAAGAACCAAGCTGTGTTACAAGTGTGCTTATGCATGTATAAATTGTAATACTACTTGTGAAGTTTTCGATAACGAGCGTGTTTGCCTTAATTGTGGCACTCACAATGGTTATAATCTTATTACAGATTACAACTACAACCGAACGAAATCTATTTATCATAGAAAGTATTATTTAGATAGGTACTTGGTAGAATATGATTTGTCTTCTAAAAACAGACAAAGATTTGAAGATTTGTTTTACAAAATTATAAAGATTTTGGATAAGCTAGAAGGTCGAAAAAGATCAATCAAATTTGAATACGTTATTCAGAAAATATTTAAAATATTAAAAATAGAAAAAGAAACAAAACCGATTAAAACAAAATCAACCAGAGATAAGTGCGATAGGATATGGAAACAAGTCAGAAAAGAATTACGACTGAATGCCATGACCGTTTAACTTGAACCTTTTCATATACATTTCCAGAGGTTCTGTAAAGTTATCATTCTTTTGAATCTCTAATATTTTATTGAAGGTAACCCTTATTACCTCTTCGTCATTTTCTAGTCCTGTGGTTGTTTGGACATATGATAGAAGTTGTTTGAAACTCCTATGATGTGTTTTTAACAAAGTTTTTTTTTCTGCTATTCTTGTTTTACTAACTAAAACAGCAACTACTGGAGGAACTGCACCAACTGCAGCCACGAAAACAGGAATTGCCGGAACCAATGCCAATACAGCAGTACAACCAATTATTCCACTGGTAATCTGTAACGTTGTGTTTATAATACCGCACAATTTATAACTGCGTCTGTATGCAGCTACAAGTCGCGTCAAGTGATTAATTAATTCTTCTTTTAACAAAGACATGTATCATATTAGGTTAGATTAAATTAAGATAAATTAGAATAAGTTAAGACAAGTATTATCTAAGTATTATTATAATGCAAATTCCAAACTATGATATGAAAACAGAAAACGGTAATTTTAAACAAATATGGAACTTTATGCCAGACTGTTGTTTTAGAATGTTAATTTGTGGTAATTCAGGATCTGGCAAGACAAACACACTAGTTCACATGTTGCTAAAACCTTTGGTTTACTACGACAAGATTTATTTGTTTGCTAACAACTTGGAGCAGTCCAAGTATCAGGTTTTGTCACAAAAACTTGAAAAGATAGCAAAAAAGAATAAAATTCCAGTCGAAGACATATTAGAATGTTCAAATGATGAAGTTATCCCTGTGAATGATTTGGATTCAGATAATCAGAAGATAGCTATTTTTGATGATTATGTTTGCGAGCGTAATCAAAACGATATTATTAATTATTTCATCCAGGGAAGACATAAAAATTGTTGTGTAATTTACTTGTCACAATCTTATTACAAAACTCCCAAACATTCGTTTGAACTGTTCTCATTACATCTGTTTCGCGACTCCGGTTAATCGTGAGCTGGGCATGCTTTCCAAAGAACAAGATGTCAGCAAAGAGCAGTACAGAAAAGCGACTGACAAGCAGTACGACCTTTTGTATCATGATCGTCCGAGGAAGTTAGTAAAGCGTAACTTCAACGGTGAAATTTAATCTAATCATATTATATATAATGGGACTTTTTAATGATCTTGGTGGGGAAGTTACTACTGGCAGTGTTAATATTACAAATTTTGGTATTGTGCTGTCTGAGTATGTAAAACAAAAACATCTGGTTAATTATCTTAACAAGGGCAGAAACCATAAACATGTTTTGAGAAGTGAGCTTAACATGGATAATAATAAAATTACTAATGTCGGCAATCCAACAAAAGCAAATGATGCAGTAACAAAGCAATATTGTCAAAGAAGAATAACAAAAATCATACGCGATTATGATATTGATAAAATTCCAGACATGATGAACAATTTGAAAACAGGTGTTGAAGATAAACTAAGTCAGATACAAACAAAGTTACAAGCAAACCGTGAAAAAATGATTGAAATTCAAAACGGATTGAAAGATGAAATAAAACTTCTGGGTGATGCTTTGAAAGAGCTAGAAAAGAAAAAAGATGGATTGGAAGATAGTGAAAACTACAAGAAATTAAGTAAACAAATAAGAGCTGGTGTTCAAAATAGTATTGCACGGATTGGGGAAATCAAAGCACAAATGGTTGACAATAATGAACTAGAAACTGCTATTGCTGATGCTTCAAAACAAATGAGAACTGCTTTTACTACCGAAATAACTCAAATTAAAATATTAAATGAGCAGATAAACACCTACGTTGCTGATATCAACAAAGAGTTTGAAGATATTAAAAAGAAAATGGTTGACGGTAAGTCGCTGGATACTGCTTTGAGCAAACTGGTCGACACTGATAAACTTGAGACTGCTATTGATGATGTTTCAAAGCAATTGAAAGCTGCCCAGGAAAAAAGAAACACAGCTTTTGATGGCGAAATAGCTTTTTTGAAACAATTTAATCAAAAGTCTGGTCGTCGACACACAGCAATTCTTGGTATAATTGACGAGTTGAAAGTAAAAGTAGACTATTTAAGTCGGATTCTAATTCTTGAAGCTACACTTGACGAAATTAGTATTATAGAGGATAGCGTTGGTTATGCGTCGTACCCGACACGAAAACCACTCGAAAGAACCAAACGTGATACTTTTCCCGAAGCATTTACTTTTGTAACCAATCCGCTTATAAAAAGTGAAATATATGTTACAGAACATCTCGGAGTTGGTACACGTCCCCTCGGCGCAATAATTGTAAAACCCGGGCGCTATATAGTTGAAGCAGACCTTGCATATACTGTTGCACATACAGACATTGGTATATAATGGTTTAGTTTGTTTAATAAAGGTGCTGATGAGCCGCAGGTTCAACCAAAAATAGAAAATGGCAAACGAATACTAAAAGAAACATCTGAGGTATATCTTCCAGAATCTCAATATTGGACCATCTCTCCGAGAATTAAACGTGGCACTACACAAGTTTTCAATTTTGAAAAATCAAGTTTTAAACTGTATTACAAAGGTGATTAATTTTATCTACTAATATGTATAATGGAACAAAACATTGTATTATCATCAGAGAAAGCGTCAGTAATTAATAGCTCAAATACACCGAGTAATTTTACAACTGTGTTTGACAGACCATTAATATTAGGTAGGAACAAACAGTATGGTATTGGACTCGATAAGATTAATTCCATGACTTACTCGTGGTATAATATTAGTGAGGATTTTAATAACAAAGTGATAAGGTACCACAATGGAACATATTGGAAAAGTATTATTTTTACAAATGGAAATTACAGTTATGCTGATATCGATAATTACATAAAAGAAACATTGACTGCAAACAATGATTTAACTGATGACTCACCTGTCCCGATAAAAATTGAGTTTGATTTATCAAGTTTCAAATGCTTGGTTACCATCCATAATAATTTCATGCTTGATTTAAGAGAAACAAACTTTCATGCCTTCATCGGGTTTGACAAAGATGCAGTTATTAGGGAAACTAAATTTGGAACTGTGACACCAAACATAACAAATTCTATCGATACATTGTATATCCACTGTGATTTGTAATTCTATTGTTGATGGATCATACGGGGATGTTATTTATGAAATAAGTACAGCTGATCTTACGAGTTCATATCCTTTCAAAGATGAACCGATAAGAGTCGGGTTCTGCGAAGTAAACAAAACGATCATTAACAGTATTAATATATACATAACCGATTTCTCATGTAAGATTATTAATCTTAATGGTGTCCACACATCATTTCGAATTGTTTTGAAGGAATTAATGTAACATATGTTATATGGCATGTTTAAAAAAGGTTTATGACACTAGCACGGGAACATATACTCAAGTTGATCGATTAACTGGAGCTGGTATATTTGACATTCTTTCAAAAGCCGGATCAAAGATATTCAGCGAGTCTGTAAAAACAGCAGGCAAGAAAGCTTTAGAAACTGCTGGCAAGCAAATCATAGAAAGCGGCTCTAAAAAACTTGGAGATGAAGTAGGTAAAATGGCTGCTGATAAATTAGTTTCAGTTATTAAACCTAGTAAACCAAAAGGAGAGATGATTTTAAAAGAACTTACAAAGGCTGATAACAAAAAAGAAGTTGTAGCTAAAACTGAAGAAGATGTAGCTGGGACTGAAGAAGATGTAAATGCAAAAATTAATAGATTACTTTCTGGAAGGGGAACTCATGTAAGAATTAATCGATTAATTAATAAAAAAATAATCTAATTACTAGTATATATAGAAGTTTCGAAGTAATCAATATAATACTAGATACGAGCATGTACCTATTCAGTTAGATACCCCCGTGACACAACCAGGAAATAATACCAGACAAATGAAAAGTGGTTATCAGTTTACAATAAATGACAGAAGTTCTTACTTTGATTGGTATAACGCATATTTTGAAATCAGTTTTCAAGTAAACAAAGTTTTGAATGGAGACGCTTTTGCAGACGCTGACATAATTGCTTTAATTAACGATGCAGCTTCATTGATTGATCAAATGCAAGTAAAGCAAAATGGAAAAATAGTTTACGATGGGAATACTCTTCACAGATTTGTTAATATCAAAAGCTTGCTTGAAATTTCTGACGATTATGCAAAGACAACCGGAACAAACGAATACTTTTATTTAGATAATACGACTGCTGCAGAATCTCGAGATGATCAGGCTGATTATAACCCAGGATTTAATGCTCGTCATACTTTAATCATAACTAATAAAAAAGTTGACTCTATAATTCCATTAAATAAATATTCCTTCTTTGGAGGTTTGGAAACAAACATGCTTCCTCCTGGTCAAATTCAAATTAGCTTGCAACTGACAAATGATAATGTGTTAATTTTCAAATCAAGTGGTGATGATGGCCGAGTAGTTATTAATAAATTAGTTTTGTGGATACCCAGAATGATATTTAACTCAGATGGTTTAAGTTATGTAATGACAAATCATATGACATCAACAAGATGGACTTACCTCCGTGAAATGATACAAGAAAGCGGAAGTTCTCAACTAACTGAATCTGTATTTAGAATAACGGCTGGTGTTAAAAATCCCAAACATGTGTTTGTGTATTTACAAAGGTCAGACAAGAGTTCACACCAAGAGCGAAATCCTCACCTTTTGGATACTTTTCGTCTAAATGCTGGTGATGCTACTTCTTATTTGCAAACAGCCAGATTGGAAGTTGGAAATGGAGTTTATTATCCAGAAACTGAATGCAGTTATGATAATATTATAAGAATATTCAGAGGTGTTATTAATTATACTTACAAACAAAATGATAAAAACACTGGAACGTTACTAAACGCGAGTAATTTTAAAACTCTTTTCGGAATGATATATTTCGATTTGAGTTACAAGGGAAATGAGGTCAGTGTTGATCCAAAACAACTGAATTTGAGATATAAATTAAATATAGCTCCAGGAGCTCCTTATAAAGCTTATTCTCTCGTTCTTTATGAGGAAGATGTTGTTATTGATACTGTTGGAAATGAACTAGTTATTGTTTAATCTAACTTATAATATATATGACTTACGTAAATTATTCAGTAAATTTAACAGATGGACAAAACAGAGTTTAGCGAGGGCTTATGATGATAGGAGTGAATTAACACTCAGGTTAAAAAATAACCAACTAACTGGGAATTTCCCCTTGTCACTGACAGCTACTCAGATTAATAATATTAACAAAGCTAAATCTGGCGGACGCGGATTAGACATAAATATATCAAAATCGCAAATGAGGTCTCAGTCTAAAAATGGAGGCTTTTTAGGCGCATTTGCTGGTTTGTTAACTAAAACAATATTACCAACAGTTGCTAGATTTGCTCCAAAGATATTAGGGCCTTTAGCAACAGGGGCACTTAGTGGTCTGACAAGTACTGGAATTGGTAAAATATTTGGAAATGGAATGATAACTGTTCCTGCTGATAAAAAACAAACACTTTTAAAATCAAATAAATTAACAGCTGCACAAAAAAATAAAATAGCAAAGTCAAAAGGTTCCTGCACTATTAAACTAGCACAAAAACAACTACAAGATGTACTGGCATGTGCTTCTAGTAATAAAACGGTAACTGTTCCCAGTAATAACAAACAGCAAGATGCAACGGTAACTGTTCCTAGTGATAAAAAACAAACACTTCTAAAATCAAAGAAATTAACAGCTGCGCAAAGAAACAAAATAGCAAAGTCAAAAGGTCGCTGCCCTGTTAAACTAACTAAAAAACAACAGCAGGACGGAGGATTCCATTGATTGGATCTCTTATTAGTGGTTTAACTGGAAAAGGTTTGCAAGTAGATAGAAGAGGGTATGGTTTGCAAGTAGTCTCACAAATTAGGCCATACAGAAGTATCCCATTCATAAAAAAAAATTAAATTTTAAAAATGAACCTATATCTAACTTAGATATAACAAAATGGATTAAGCAGCTAGGCATACAGAACTTCAGAGGAGTGTTCAGCAAGAACAAATTACCAACAAAACAAAATAAAAAAGAATGTGGCATTATTAATCTGGATGATTATATTGGACCTGGCACACACTGGACTTGTTACTATGATAATTGTTACTTCGATCCGTTTGGCCTAAGCCCACCAAAAGAAGTTTTAGCGTACATGCCTACTATAAAATACAACACCATTCAATACCAAGATAAAACAAGTGTTCTGTGTGGATATTTCTGCCTATTCTTCATTAAAAAGTTACAAGAAGGAAATAGTACGTATGGTATTCTTTACAAATTATTAAAGCCTTACAAACCAGTGAAAAATGAAAACATCATAACATCATATTTTGTAAACGAAGTTTAATCTAATCATATTATATATGAGTTACTGTATAAAAGAAAAGATGGTTACTGAAAATATTAATCCTCAGTATGTTTTAGCAAAAAATGGTAGAAAAATGTTAAGAGCAACTTGTGCATCTTGTGGTATTACTAAAACAAAGTTTGTTAAAAACACAGAAGGTGGTAATATTGATATTCATACAGTTTTGCTCCCTTTGCTACCCCAAAAAGGGCTAACACTTCCTGGTTATAAATATTGCGGTCCTGGTAATCCACTTAATAGCGGAGAACCGTTAAATGAATTAGATGCTGTTTGTAAAGATCATGAGTATTGCTATGACGAAAATCCTGGTAATAAATCAACGTGTGATAAAAACATGCTTGCTGGTTTGAAATCTAGTAAGTCTAAAACTATCGGAGAAAAGATTGCTAAGAATTTGATAGTAAAACCAGTCATTAGTACAAAACATAAACTTGGTCTTGGAAACTCAAAAAACTAGAAAAGGCGTTGAAATGGACTGACAAGTTAGCAGATGAACTTCATAAACCTATACGAAGAAAGTTCACTCAACGCCGTGTGATTGTTAATGAAATTGATAAAATATGGTCTGCTGATCTGGTTGATATGCAATCGTTTTCAAAGTATAATAAAGGTACTAAATATTTGCTTACTGTTATTGATTTATTTAGTAAATTTGCTTGGGCTATACCTGTTCCAAATAAAACTGGTTTAGAAATTACTAAAGCGTTCCAACAAATAATGAGTACAGGAAGACACTGTAAATTGTTGTGGGTTGATCAAGGTGTGGAGTTTTACAAGAAGACTTTTAAGCAATTCCTTGTTGATAATAATATCAAAATGTATCACACGTTTAATTTTGGAAAAGCTGTAGTAATTGAACGATTTAACAGAACATTAAAAGAAAAGATGTGGAAATATTTTACAGCTAACAATACAAATACGTATTTAGACGTGCTTCAGGCGATGGTTGATAAGTATAATAATACAAAACATCGGAGTATTAAAATGACACCAACTGAAGCTAGTGACGAGAAAAATAAAGGAACAGTGTATTTCAACTTGTACGGAAAGATGAAAAGTAATCAAATTAAGCCAAAGTTTAAAATAGGGGATAATGTTAGAATCAGCAAATATAAAAGAACGTTTGAGAAAGGTTATACCCCAAATTGGACTGAAGAAATATTTGTTGTTGATAAAATTCAAAACACAAATCCTGTGACATACAAAATAAAAGATTTAAACAACGAAAACATTGAAGGAAGCTTTTATGAATTAGAAATGATAAAAGCAAAGCAAGAAATATTTAGCATTGAAAAAGTAATACGACGTGATTACAAAAAGAAACAAGCATTGATTAAATGGAAGGGTTATGATAATAACTTTAATAGTTGGGTTTCATTTAAGGATATTCAAAACATTAAAACGTAATCGTACAAAACTTCGAGGCTAAATATAATTAACCTGCCGCGTAATAACGCTGTGTACCTTTAAGTGTCCCCGGAGACGCTTTATTTGAAAAGCCGATATCGTTACACACTCTGGGTATTTTAAAAAAACGATATAAGCAGTCAGGTTTATTTACATACGTTAGCTGTGTGCTTCGTATACAATATCGATCCAATAAATTCTCATTTGTGGTTTATCAATATCACGCGACAGGCTAATTATATCCAACGCAGTGCTGGTATAATATTTCCAATAATGATCAAAGGGAAATAACAGTTACTTTTATTTTGATAAATAATCGGCGCGGGTTATCTCTCTTTGTTTTTTCTAATATAATGCTAAAAAAAGATTTAACGTTTCGTAACACTTTTTTTTGTTTTAATTAATATTTAAAAGTACTTTTACAAATAATAGAGCAAATGTTAACGCTATTATTACCAAAACAACTAATTTATCAGATTGTGTCGCAGCACAATGCTCATTAGAATTGCTAACTATGATAATTTGAATTTATGCACATTTAAAACCCTTTTTAAAGTTCTGCGGTCGGTGGTATAGTATATATAGACGATCGAGGTATAGTATCTATCGGTTATATGTATGCAAGTGTAGGTTACCTGGTGAAAATGACAGTTATTTGCTAACTTGTTGAAGTCTCGAAATCGTGGCGCTTAGTAGATGGTATCTGTGTAGTTCCGTTACTAGCAAACTAATATTGGGATGCAGCTGCAAAAAAATCTTCCCTGATATGTGTTTGCTGGTAATCTATGGAGCGAGCCGGGGCCATTGAAAAGTTAAATGGATTGTGGGATGAGCGCAAGCATAGATTTCCTAATCAAAACCAGGTGACACATTAACGGCTGTGCACAGCTGCGTAAAAAGAATTTGTACAGCCGTTAATGTAAAATACATGCGCATAACATGTGGCTTTTGCAAAAAAATATAAAATGACAAAACCGGAATGATTAGTAGTGTAGATAGTGAGGGTATCAGGTGAGTTTCCCTGAGCAGTGGCGCTTGAGAAAACTGTTGAAATATGTTGGTGTTGATTTAGGCGTGACTGACATTTAGATCTTAGTGGTGTTAATGAGAGTTACGCTTGAGTCTTCCCCTGGCATATTTCACTAGTTTTTCTCGTCCCCCGCGAGGGGAAACTGGCCTGGTACCCTCACTATCTATACTACTCACAAGTCTTCAATTTCAAAAATCCAAGGGCCATAACTCCGGCATTATAGGTGCGATATGGCTGGTTATAGGACTTAACCTAGATTATATAGCCATAAACATTGTCCTAAGGTTTCATGAATATCGGATTATAAATATTAAAGTTTTTCGTCGTAAATGAAAGCCAATTGTGAAAAATCCAAGGGCCATAATTCTGGCATTATAGGTGCGATATGGCTGGTTATCTAAACTGGTTTAGCTATTATGGCTATAAACATTGTCCTAACGTTTCATAAAGATCGGATTATAAATAGTTGATATCGGGAATACAAGTGGATATTTAAAAATCCAAGAGTTACAACTCTTTCATTATAAATGCGATCTGGCTGGTTATACAACTTGACCTAGATATTATGGTCATAAACATTGTAATCAAAACCAGGTTATAAATGTTAAATTTATTGAGCGGAAACCGCAAAATTCTTCAATTTTCAAAACTCCTAGAGCCTAACTCCGGCATGATGTATGCGATCTGGATGGTTATCGAAGTTGGCTGAGATATTATGCCCATAAACATTGTCCTTAAGTTTCATCAAGATTGCATTATAAATGTTTAAGTTAATGAGTCAATTTTGAAAAGTCCAAAGGCCATAACTCTGTAATAAGTGATGCGATTTGGCTGGTTATCGAAATTGACCAAGATATTATGGCCAAAAAAACAACATTGTCGTAAAGTTTGATGAAGATCGGATTATAAATATATATAAATATATTAAGGTCTCACACCTCTATTATCTCCCCTGAAAGCTCACGGACCTAGAGACAAAAGGAAAACAGAAAATAATTATATTTTTTCTCAATTTTAGGCAATTTTTAATTTGAAAAATAGGCTTTTCTTTGCTTTAGCATACATCTGCAGTGTAAAAGACAGATGATACAGAAAATCCCATGTTGATATGAGGTTTCATTCAAATTTCAGAATTGTTTGACCGAAGCACCACATATTCAGCTAGATAGTGTATGAATTTTGTATTTTCCATAGGGTTCACAAAACATGAGCGAGAAAAAAAACCAACCTGGCTAACTTATATATTTTATTGTTTTAAATTACTGGTCTTGGCTATACTGAAGATATTAAACCAACAACAATGTCTGCTGCCCTGCTTTGAAGCTCAGATGTTGGAAAAGGCTGTACAGTAACCCTATGGGAAAATTAATTGTGGTGTGAGACCTTAAAGTTATTGGTCGGAAACGAAATTGGCGACGGAATGAATCACATCCTATATCAGAACCTTGACTAATATCAGCCCTATAGCTAAAGTATCAGGCCTGATATTGGGCATGATATGAAAATGCGAATTTATTATTCTCTATGTTGTGGTAGTAGTCATGCCCGACTGTTCTACTTGAGAAGCCATGCATGCGATATGTTATCCTATTAATACAAGGTTTGTTTTACACATACCACATTTGATAGTTTTATGGTTGTGTTCGTTTTTCCAGATACCCGGAATTGAGTGTTTGTAAGGTAATCACTATGTATATTCTAAGATAACAGTTGTTCGTTTTTTATATTGATACCTGTAAACTAAGACCTGGATGTGTTTGTTAAAGAACTAAACTAATGATTTAAGTCTTTAAATTAAACGCATACACATTAACAATGACACCCTATATTACTAGGAAATACATGTTGCACAGTAATACTATTATGTGCTATCCTAGGTTACGCACCAAGGTTAACTTAAGCATTTCACCCAAATCCATTAAAATCTATTGTGATTTCTAATTTTGGAACTGAACCACACGTTGCTAACACCATGTTTTGAGCTCTTTAGTTAAGGATGTTGGCTGGGCAAGTTTTGACATTTTCAAGTGTAAGAATTTTGTTTTTTAAATCATAGTTTTATTTGACAACAGAATTACGAAAAGACGACAGAACGACAGCACGAAAAGACGACAGAATGAGAAGACGATAAAACTAAAAGACGAAAAATGCAGACGAAAAGACGACAGAACGAAAAGGCGACAATACGACAGAACGAAAAGACGCCATTTCAAGAGTGAAAAGATGACAGAAGGCCACACAAAATAACGAAAAGACGACAATATCAAATGGCGTCTTTTCGCGGCTGAAGTGTCGTCTTTTCGTCTTTTCGCGTGGCGTTCTGTCATCTTTTCTCACTTAAAATGGTGTCTTTTCGTTCTGTCGTTCTGTCGTCTTTTCGTTCTGTCGTCTTTTCGGGGGCGATATAACGAAAAGACGAACAGACGACAAATAACAAAAATCAGCCACCATAGGTTTGGGTAGATCTGAGTAGAATGTATCCTTTTATTATAAAAAAAATAAGATTTTTTTTTTAATAGCGGAATATATGTATAAAAGTTGATACTGAGCTAATTTTATATTCAATGTCTATGTCAAAATTATGTGTACAGTATTTTACAATGAAAATGTCAAAATACCTCAAAAATGTACGTAATTTAAAGAAATTTTAATAAAAAATCATTAGAAGCCTGATGACCTATATACTTTTTTACTTGTTTTGAAAGAAATGTCATAGGACCTTGTCATACACAAGTTTTAAAAAAAAGCATAGAACATACCTTTTATCTTGAATATTGTTTTAGTAAATAAGAAAATGGGTGGGATACGGTCCATATATGTTTGCTTTTTAAAGTAAAAAGACGAATGAGGATTGCAATTGTTTGTGTATGTTTCGAAAGATATTGTTATATGTCATCGAAAATTAATCGGTTATGAAAAAAATAGTGAAAATGTTCAGTGACTCTATTTTTCCTCTTTTTAGTGACATTTTAAAGTTAGAAATATGTGTCTTCTTCAAAGACGTCCAGAGGGGAAAATATCTAAATGATACTAAAAAAGCTTTAAATATCAATTTAAAAGAAATCTCAGCACTACGATCTTTCCCAGCCAACCTCCTTAAATAAAGTCTTTATTATTTTTTATTTATAATTATTATTATTAAATACAAAAATGTGTGTGTTATTATTATCATTATACTGTTAATAACATGACTTGGACCATTTTTTTAAAATTGAACATGTTTTAAAACCATACAAGTTTCATGACACCCTAACGTTAATCACATGTCGGTTTTTTATCAGATGTCCGCAAGAATAGTGTGCCTGCTAGCGGCTGTGTGTGTTTATGCGATGATATCTACTCAACCCGCAAACGGTAAGATAGTTTGTTTGTTTCTTTCTTTCTTTGATTGGTGTTTTACGTCATTTTTAACACATGTTAGGCCATATATGACGGTCGAATTTGTTTGTGGTAGAAGCAGACCACACCATTTTTTCTGGGTAGAATCAGTACCGTATACCTTCTGGGTAGAATCAGTACCGTATACCTCCCGCCATCCGTAAGATATTTTTTGATTAATAATAAAATATGAATACCTTATGAGAAACAACTGATTTTAATGTAGGAGTAGGAACATGATTATTGGTTGTGTGTAACTATTTTGGGCAAAGACGAACGCATCGCAGAAACGCGACCCCATTTGTTTAATATTTTCATTACTGAATATAATACATATTTCGTTTATGTTGTATATCTATATATTTTTTCACCAATAGCTATATACATTTAATCATTTTTGTAATTTATAATAGTGAAAGGTCTGTGACATTGATTCTATAAGATACAAGAACACACATTACCTATAAGAAAATATGTGGAGAGAATTTTGAGCTAGCCAGCAACTTAGGATACCAGCAACGATATCTCCGCCTTGATAATTAATTGAACTGAATTGAGGTTTTACGGCGCACCAACACGCAAATGTTATATGGCACCTACATGAATGAACATTCCAGGCCCATTCTCCATTTACGTCTAGATAAGAGTGTGCAGAATGGGCCAAGAATTCTCTTGTAAACACTCCGATTTTCTCTAGAGCCACAATTACCGCCACCACTCAAATAGCACCTGAAACAATACCTGGAGCACGATGAAGACCTTAATGACATGACAAAAATTCACGAAATGAACATGAGTTAGGGGATATTTTACCACTCTGCCTGGATAAGCAGTGGAGTTATGCTTGAGCCTTTTTGGGTTTTTTCCATATGCCATATGAGCCTATTTATTTGTTGAATGTGCCATATAGCCAAAATATTATTTTCCATATGTCATATGAGTGTTTAATTTTCCTGTATAGACAAATTATATTTTTACATATAGACAAATTATTTTTTCCAGTATTCAAATATATTTCTTCCATAATATTATACCATATGACACCCGCCCACCTCCCCAAACCCCATTAAATGGGCCTCATACTTACCCGGGAAGACACGGGGGCCCTCGCTAAAAAGCAGTATACGCCTCAGAGCACAATGCTACGTATATGTTCATTATATAATGATATAAAGGAAAACAGATAGTATGATGTTCTTAATTAAGTGCTTAATTAAGTGATTTCATATTGGCCAATTGCCGCGGGCTAATATGACAGTCTGAGGACCAATAACTCAAATACAAAACACAATACAAATATCTTTATTAATATGCTTGACACAAACTAACATACAATGGAATAAGAAATGCAAAGTGTTCTATGCGGGAGAGAAAACCTTGGGTAATAAGATTTATTAATGTCCTCTTTTTGAATTTTAACATTATATTTTTTTTATAAATAAGCACACATTTGTGTATTGTGGCTTATGTCTGCTATTTTCCGTCTTTTCGTATTTTCGTTAATTCGCCTCGGTATTAGTATATTCTATTTTATTAGTATCAAGTCACAGCAACATGTACTCTTGAGTTTGTGTTCAAAGTGAGCAGACCCGTTGACGGGCATTTTAGATTTACATATATAGTTTATATTACTACCATATCATCCCTTATTTGTAAATAGTTTTATCTTTATATATTTACATTAATTTTTAATTACTACTTCATGTCTTCATCTTTCATCAGGTTTTGAGCACAATATGACCTATTTATGTGTCGACGTCCCGTAAAACACCATTCAATCAATCAAAGTGGGCAGTCTATATTTATAACACTGCCATACAATACAGTTATGGTTGCTGATTTATACCATGTCATGTTGGCGGGCGAAGACACGACAACACGACAGCACGACAAATACCTTATTTGTCGAGTTGTCGTATGTCGTGTTGTCGTGTTGGCGGGGCGAAGACACGACAACACGACACATTTTACGCGACAACTCTCGACATTCAGAGGGCGCCAACACGACAGATGTATGTGTCGATTTGTCATTTTGGCGGGTATAAATATTTCGTATTGTCGCCTTTTATTTGTCGTGTTAACACGACATAGCACAAATCAGCCACATACAACATTTATATGTATATATATAACTGTATATACTCACTCAACAGACCATAAACGTTGCTACTTTACTTATACGATATAAAACAATGCGTTTTAGTGGGATTTTACAGCCGAGATTCCCGCCTACCGATGTGAAACCAAGTGATGCGATTGCCGGAAGGCAATTTACTACTTAAAAAACGACATCAATGAAATAAATATCCACTCAAAGTGGATAGAAGGAAGATATTATCACTTTAAAATAGTGCATGTTATGTTACTGTATACTTTCAAATTGTCCCGGAGAGTAAATCGAAGGAATGTGTATGGCAAAATATTACGTGGAATGTGTTGTTTAAGCATAGGGCTTCACGCTTGCGATTCCTCTTGCGCTAAAACTATGACTTCTGTCTGTTAAGGTTAATGAAATGTATATGGGTTTTTTTGGGGGTTTTTTTTGTTGTTTTTTGTTTGTTTGTTTATTTGTTTGTTTGAATGGTGTTTAACCTCATTTTAGCGCATGTAAGGCCGTATATGACGGTCGATTTGTTTTTGGTTGAGGCAGGCCTCTCTATTTTTCCTTGGGAGGACTTCAGTAAGAATCGACACTTTCTCACTTGGCAAGTTGAGCTCGAAGTGGGATTCCAACCCACAGCGGTGAGAGGCGACACACATTTAGACATAGTGTCTTTACTCCCCCGGCCACTGAGTAGCTCAAATGTATGCCAACATATTAATAGTAATATAGTTATAACACATTGTTCTATTGGCCGTAGCTATATCTGCTCTAGTAGTACTGTATTGCGATGGCCACAGCAAATGTAGTTTCCAGACATTAGTCAATGCGCGTTTATGACGGCGCTTTTTGTCTCCACTGCATCTTTTGTCCGCATTTTTGTTTGTCGCTTTTTGTCCGGATTTCTTTTCTTTACTTGTCTGTATGGCGCTCTTTGTCCACACAAATTGACGTCTTTTGTCCAAATTGTTTTTGTCCACGCAGTACGGTTTCGATATAATAGTCAAACTATAAAGAAGGCTAAACATATCGACAGGGAAAGCAGCATTCAAGGACGACAGTCAACCACAAAACACAAAAAGAAACACGCAAACAAACAAACGAAAAGGCAAAAGTAATAAAAAATGCAAACGACATCACAAACACAAAATGGTTGAGAATAGGGCTACCGCCTTGGAACGGTCAGTGGCAAAGTAGGTCACTGGGGGTTTAAACCGGTTCTAGGGTGCACCAAACCTCACACTTACCCTACTGTCATCCCATTAAAACAGGACTGTGTAAATAAAGAAATCCCCGCCATGATCTAAACTCTAACCAACAAGGCAGCATCAATAGGCAATATAAGTAAAACACAAATATGCTCGTGTAACTATAATACAAAAAACAATAGCCTAGAAAGCCACAATGAAGGTACTCAATGACTTGGCAGAAGCCAGAGCAGTAAAAGAACACCACTAAGGGCACGACAAGAAAGAACATGGACAAACATCAAACGCCACCGTCCCAATGGGCTTTAGGTAGGCGTCATCATAGGGTCCACAGCCTGTCCGGTCATCGTACATTTAAAGAGGAAAGCATAGTGGCGAACTGTAAAAGGGTCCACCACCAAGCATGCAGTACGTTGCAAAATGATAGGGTCATAACCTCTTTTGATAAACTTTTTAACAAGTTTAACAAAGATAGTATGAAAGTGATCATGACCAAGAATCTTACGAAGTTTATAAATTACATCACCATAGAAGTCAGGTTGTGATAGTCCTTGTCGCAGAAGAGTCCTTAAATTACATTTATATTTGGAAAGAAGATCAGGGTTACGATAATAAAATTTTGCAAAGGTTTTACGAAGTTTATGGTAACGGTAACCCTGATTGAGTAACTTTTTAGTTATACACAGATTACGAATATTAAAGTCCTCAACTCGAGTACAAGCTCTAGAAAAACGAATAAGTTGAGACAGATACACCCCATAAGAAGTTGCTCGGGGAACATCCCCATCCAAGTGGGGATAATTAACAAGGTCAAAATTAAAATCATCTCTCTTGTCATAGATTTTGCTAATTATTTTACCATTTTCAATCGAGAGATCTATATCAAGAAAAGAAGCGTTATTATCAGATATATTTTCTTTGTTAAGCCGAAATTCTTTAGGATAAATATTATGAACCATAGTTGGAAAGAAAGTGTTGTCAATGTTCAGTATGTCATCCAGATACCGAGAGGTGTCATTAAAAGCTTCAATAACATCTGCCTGGGTATCTGGTGAAATCCCTTTCATAGCAAAATAAAAACAAATCTGCGACAAGTGGTGCACAGTTCGTACCCATAGGGATACCAACAATTTGTCTATAAACGGTGGTACCATACCTGACGAAAATATTATCTAATAGGAAGATGAGTGCTTCACAAACTTCATAGCAAGTCCACATAGTATAATTGTCTAAACTGCCGTTAGTGAAAAACGCTTTAATATTATTACATGCCAAAAATGTAGTATTTTCTCTAGCAAATGCTTTTTAAATAAGAGAAATTAGCTTGTCTTTAATAAGATGATGTGGTAAGGTTGTATATAGTGTAGAGAAGTCATAAGTACTTATTGATGAAACTTGACCTTTATTGAAAATCTTATCAAGAACGTCTCCTGAATTTTGTATAGACCAAAATAAATTAATCCCAGAGTTTTCATAAGTTTTATCACAATATAGTTTAAGGTGATCTTTAACGGCAGTAAGACAAGAAGTTAAAAGTTTGGAGATGTTTGTTGTGGTGCAGGCACTAGAATTAGAAATACAGCGAGCCTTATACGGATTTTTATGTAATTTAGGAATCCAGTACATGGTAGGCTGTTTATTTTGCTTATCGCTTACACCAGCCTTGAAAGTAGTGCGCCAAGTGATATGTGCGGAAACAACATCATCCTCAGTAGAATTAACTGGAGTATACGAATTGGTGCTGCCGAGTTGCAGAGATAAAACATTGACGTAATGTAGGCGTCAAACAATAATTACATTATTAGCTGCTTTATCTGCAAGAACTAAAACAAATTTATTATGAAATTCCTGAATTCCCGATTTTAGATTACGAAAGGAAAACCTAGGTCTCGGAGGTAGTAAAGAGGGGTTAGCATTATAAAAGTTAATACATGTATCTATAATTTTAAGAATAAACGACAGGCATTAAAATCAATAGTTGAAAGTAATCTATATTTAGGACCTTTCGAAAACAAATGCCGAATACGTTTATCAACAATATCAAAATTACCAGTGATGACATGACCTGCTGGAGCATAGCAAAATGTTGATGTGTTGCATTCACATTCCTTAGGAGTATTAAGTACTATATCAAGGTCAGAAACTATTTTGTTGTAGTTGAAAATAATATTTCTAATAGGCTTTTTATACTTATAACAAATTGCAGGACTTTCGAAATTTTTGAAATATTTTGGGATAGAATCAACTACATGAGTATCCCGAAAAATACTAGGCATGTCAATGAAATCAATACCTTTATTAATATATAGTAGTTTTAGAAAAATCCTGACGTGATCAGACTCCTTGTCAATATGGGGTCGGAGAACATGTTGTGTGTAGCTTTGAACTATGGAAGCAATGTTATACAAGGGATCTGTACGAATGAAAATTTTGTCGGCTTCCTCGTCGATCAACTTTAGTGAAGAAAGAGACAAAGAGGTCAGCCGTGAAAGCATAGAGTGCTTTCCAGGATGTTTAAAAATAGTATGATAATCAGCGACAGAAATAATTACACGCGATTTACGTTTGATGTTACCATTACGCCTAAGACCATGAGACCTAGATTTACGCTTTCGAATAGAAAATATAGAAAAAATGTCAATATTAGGATCTTTAGAAATATTTCCTTCTTGATAAATATTGTCATTAAGGCCGAGTGGATAAGGTGTCTGCAAGTTTTCATCCACTTGAATGAATTCCAATCTAATGTCAATTTGTGCGCGCAATTGTTGGTCATTCATTACTCTTATTATGTGTATCTTGTTCCGTTTCATTACAGGTGAAGAGGGTTTCTACAACATAGCACACATGGTGAATACACACACATCAGTAGACTGGGCTCTCGGACGCGGGGCTAACGGTATTGAAATTGACCTCGCTTTTAATGCAACAGGCAGTCTCCAGAGATTCCGGCACAGTGCTACTGGAGAAGCATGCGACTGTTCCTGTCTTTGCCCAGCTCCCGTCTGGTTTTTATGTGGAACTCTTTTCCCAAACAGTGTCTGTGCTAAACTCCTAGATGACGTCAGTTCCGGATCACCGTGTAAAGCCAAGTCTACTGTTAGTGGGATGTTAAATCACCTGGCTACAAAAACGACTTTAGCATTAGTCGTTGTTGACAGTAAAGTCGACGCGAAAGACATGAACCCTAATAGTATGAGGAACGCTGGGGAAGCCGTAGTTGCAGCACTGGACAGTCACCTATTTGGGGCTAATTACGGGGGGAAAGTTGTCATTGGTTCGCCTAAACTTGACACTCTACCATACCTTAGGGCTGCAGTAGGAAAAGCGAACAAATCATTGTTTAAGAGCCGAATATATTTTTCCATCGACTTGGAGAAAAACAACATTGTTGAAACTTTAAATACACTTCTTACACTACCAACAAAGAACATAGTATACGGGACAGGTATTTCGGCATGCGCACCAAAGTCTTTGATACACGAATCAACTCTTCAACTTGCTTTGTTAAATAAAGCCAAAGGTGTTGTAGGTATATCATACATTTGGACATTAGACAAAGAGTCAAGTATGAAGTCTGATTTACAGTACGTGCAAGGTATGCTAACAAACTACCCTGGTAAGTTGTATGACGTACTTATGGCAGCAGGAATCAAGATGGCCACCCCATCTAGCACCATACCAGCATCAACAAACTCTGTGGTCATCACCAGCACAGCTCAGTTTATTTGTGATTGCGACTATCATCCAGGTGGCTGTTCCATAAGTCGCGCAGCACCATCAGGCTTGGCGTGTAAATGTAAGTACAAATTGCTTTGGACATGTGGTGGAGATGTCGTGCAGTGTCGCGATATTAACAGTCCATATTGCCGTAATTCCGACAAAAGTGTCAATTCAAATACAAGGCGGGGGGGACTGTGAAGGATACAAGACGGCAACATGTGACTGCAACTATCATCCAGGTGGCTGTTCCATTAGTCGTGCACCCCCAGCCAACACGGCATGTAAATGTAAATATAAGGGATCTTGGACTTGTTCTGGAGATGTAACCCGCTGCAGAGACGAAAGTTTAGCCTACTGCAAGAAACCGGACACTTCAATAAATACGTGTATCCTTGGGGGTGGTGATTGCGATGGTTACAGAACGGCAAAATGTGACTGCGATTATCACCCTGGAGGCTGTTCTATCAGCCAAACGCCGCCAAAAAACACAGCGTGTCGGTGTATTTACAAAGGTTTGTGGACATGTGGTGGGGAAGTGGTCATGTGCCTCGATTTTTACTCTCAATACTGTAAAACTCCAGACCAATCAGTGCAGTCCTGTTTCCAAGGAAACGGAGATTGTGAGGGATACAAAAGCGCCACCTGTGACTGTGACTACCATAGAGGCGGCTGTACCATCAGTAAAGTACCCCCACGTAACACGGCATGCAAGTGTAAATACAAGGGATGGTGGACGTGTCGCGGTGATATAACACGATGTAGAGACGTTACCAACTACTACTGCAAGAACCCAGACTCGTCTAGGAATACCTGTATCGTTGGAGGCGGCGACTGTGGTGGATACTAAATTAGAATTAGTGATTACAAATAAGGCTTACACTTATTAAACTTAATAATACTTAATTAAGTGAACAATTATTTCAAAGAATACATAAACATAAAAAATGACGTATGTATGCCAACATCGTTTTCGGAACTCAGACATAAAGCTTTATTTTCTGCAAGTCATTGGCATGCATTTAGGAGAAGAAAAAACGAAATGCTTTTTCTACAATAATATTAGGCACGTGTTATATTTCTCAAAAGAAGTCGAATATACACAGTCTATTTAATATATATTTGATACTTTGTAGCCATTTCTTTTTCTTTTGTAATATGCTTATTAATATACCTTCAATGATATTATCGAATATGCCGCAGAACATGTTTGGTGATATACGTAAGTGTTAAAGTGATCGACCACGTGGATAGCATTTTTGATTCTAAATAGCACACTGTGGATAGCACATTTGTCTCTGAATCCGGAGATCACGGGGTCGAGCCTCACTGGCGGCAGTGGACTAATTCGGCATGTCCTTTAGGAAGTCACGTTACATCCATAAAGCATAAACCGGACGGTCCCATGTATCGGAGTCAATTGAATGTATTTGATAGTAAACCCAATGTTTAGGCGAGCCTTTAAGCAACAGTTCCGTTCAGAGATTATTTAACTGCTGTGTTATATAATCTCTCTGAAGGGAACTGTTGCTTAAAGGCTCGCCAAAACATTGGGTTTACTATCACTTCATGAAATGGTAGACGTATCTTGTTTTCAATAAAAACACTACGTCTACCTCCGAGTGAAGGACTTTCTTATAATCTGTGTATTATGTTTTATTATTTTATTAAATAAATGTCATTATTTTGATTTTAGTTCCAATCCAACTATGTTACGCGTATCAAGTATGAATGAAGAAGCGAGGCCGATTTACTACGCGTTCCTTTAAAGGCAAAGCAAAATAAAGTAGTCTTCATGCGTCATTTAAGAAAATAAAACTCTGATCTTTGTTGACACTATAACCAAACTGCATTGATTCTTAACCTCTCACATATATCAGTTTCAAAACGTTGAAGCTGGTAAATAAAATTATCGTACAACCATGCAAATGGTGGCTGGCTCTCACAAACAAGTCATATCAGCCAGAAGAAAGACCCTAATTACTTAAAAAAGAGTATGATAATGGACCTTTGGAAACGGCCGAGCACGACACATACGAAATATTGCAGTCTCGGTTTGATTGAGACTGTTCATGAGCGGTAGTGAAATATGCTAGCTACCGCTCACGCCCTCTAGCCCCGGGTTGAGCAGAACTCAATATTCATAAAAATCAACAGTACAGAATGTTAACCATCCCGAAGATGGCAAGCATATGGCGGTGGATATAGCAATATTTGTATCTTTATTTCATCCCCTATATCCAGCGGCGTATGGTCCCAGGATCTAATAAAATTGTATGCCCCGAAGAGCGAAATAAACAAAAAGGAATTTAGTTGGGAGCAGCGGTTAAGAAGCCTGCATATCACAAGTAACAGCCAAAAGACTAAAACAATAAACCGGAACTTTCGATATCAAGCATGAATACAAACATTGTTAATTTCGTGTACCTCCGTGGTCGAGAAGGTAAAGACGCTGAGTTTGAAACTGTCTCGCCTATCTCCGTTCGAATCCTACTGGGAGCTCGACTTTAAGTTAGAAAGTGTCGATTCTTACGGATGTCGGGAGGTATATAGTATTATTATACATCACATAAAACGCCCAAGCTAAATCCCCAAAGACAACAATGTGTAATATCTTACTATTTTACGCGAGGGTGATAGTACCGGGTGATAGTAAATCGCAGGGTGATAGTAAACAAATTATCACATGCGCAGCTTTGATGCGCGCTGTTTCGGTGACGTCATCGTGTCACTATGGTGAAATTGCTCTTTTTAACTCATCATAACTTCAAAAGTACTTGACCGATTTCAATAAACTACCACTCATTTTCTTGGTTATGTTATTTCCAGTCCAAGGATATACTTTAAAACTGCAACTTTGGCGGGGGGGGGGGGGGGGGGTGGGGAATGGTTTCGGCAAATATACTGCTTCACTATGCATGTCCCGTTTCACTCAAACAAGCAGTGGAGCAGTCTTTCTGTCAAAGTAAAATCTGTACTGAAAATGAAACTTATTTTTGCCCGAGGGGTTTTCGGTATAACAAAATAAATATCACAATCATAAGTGGGTGATATTTATATACTGGTTCTATCCAGGAATAAGTAAATGTTCCGCCTAAACCACTAAAGATCGACCGACATACATAGGCTAAAAGTTGCTGAAAAATGACGTTAAACATCGTTTTGTTTAGACCGGCAATGTCACAATTCGCTCTTGTGCAGTCGGAAAATGAGAAGAGCACATTTGCATAGAGCCCCCATTTTAAACCCGATCTTCAGTCCATCATTTGCTTGTGAACATGCCAGGGACAATTCCGCGTCGATTCTCACCAAACTTACTCAGAATGATTATTATGCTCCATTCTTGAGTCAGAGGGGTGGGGATGCATATGGATTTGATCCTGTCCGTCCGTTCGTCTATCCATACGCAACGTACGTCCCGTGGTACTACATCTCATATATCAGAAACTGTTAAAGACAATCACTTAAAACTTACAGCGAGGCTTGAATGTTTGTAGTGACATAGCAGTAGCATTGGTAGGCTAAGAACCTTAACTCTGTAAATACAGAACTGTATCCCTTCTCAACACTATAAACGTGGAAGAATTATCATATCTCAGTAAAAACAAACGCAATTCAACAGTTATCATATCTCAGTAAATATAAATGCAATTCAACTGAACTTTTTGTACTTTGCACATCACTGTCGAGACTGCGCGCCGCGTACGGACCCGTCCTGCCGAGAGCGCCTCGGGTCAGTGGCGAATCAGTCGGCCGACCGTTCGACCCGTTTTGAAGGAGTATAGCACGCGCGAAAAAGTAAGTTTACATCTGATTTCTATGAAAAGCGAAATAAGTATTTATTAAAAAACAAGATATATCTGTAACTTAGAGAGATATCTCTTTTCTTAGAGCGATATCCGATATAGTGTACCCTTCATTATCAGTGTTTCGCTGTATGCGGTTTGGCTATGTCTACCGTTCGTATAGAGCTTCGATTTTCAAGTTTGCGAACTAGTACTAAAATCCTGATTCCCGCATAGAGCCTCCTTCCCATGAAGCTCCTCGAGTAGCTTTATGCGTAAACATAGAGTTCCCGAGGTAGCTCTATGCGTAAGAGCTCCCGAGGTATAGCTCTATGCGTAAGAGATCCCGAGGTAGCTCTATGTGTAACAGCTCCCGATGTAGCTCTATGCGGTCCCACATGGAGTACGGTTAAGTGAAATGTTCAACCAAATGTTTATTTAGGCATAAGCAATGACGATTTTCAGTTATATGGACCAATTCAGTTTACGTAAATAAAAAATATAATGAAAAATTAGAATAAAAATAAATAAGTAAAATAATTGTACCAAACGCTTGGATATAAAGGGCTTAATTCTGACATATAAATATTCTTTTTAATATTATGTTAACATCAACTGAGTTGAATTATTGTCATGTACTATATGGTTGACCTTTCTCCTGCCTAAAATTGCATTTGTCACTTGACCGTAAAAGAAACTCATTATCTCTCAAATGGTGGTTATGTCTGCACAGAGATTAAAACATACTATGAAAATAAAGCAGTTTAGTCTTCAGAGAGGTTGGCGGGAAGGCGATTTTATTTGCATTCCACTAAGAGACAAAATCAAGGGCATCTGTTCGTAAACCTGATTTTACAACTGACGTGTCTTATGGTAGATGTGTATAGAACTGTATCGTCTGCAAAAAGGTCTATGTTAGTTTCTCCAGTATAGGAGAGTAGTTTGGCATGAATGTTTCTGGCGAAACCCAGATTGTGAAGCATGGAGTAGTTTGTATTTCTTTAATTAATTAAATATGCAAATAGGTGTTTTGTGTCAGTTTTTTCAATAATCTTTGACACAATTGGTACAATTGAGACGGGCCTATAATACGCTTGTTCGGTAGCGCCATCTTTGTGAATTGGAAATACTTTTGCTGATTTTAATATTTCAGGAAAGGTCCCTGTATGTAAACGTATATGTATTATTTTAAGAGCGAATTTCAATACACTTGAAGATAATAGTTCTGGTGTTTCATATTCTTTTTTCCTAATATACCTAATATACCTAAAATGGTATTTTATATTAATCACAATATCTAAATAACCTATGCTGTGTTGATGAGCCATTAAACAACATTCATTCAATTGCATAGTTGTTAAACTAGTTATTACAATATTAATGCAATGGGTTGGTAACAAATCCACCACCCGTTATGCTATTAAAATTAAATAAGTGATTTCATATTGGTCGATTTATTGGTCCAATGACGGTCATATTGGCTCTTTGCCATAAGCCAATATGTCTGTCCGAGGACCAATAACTCGGACAATATGACAATAATATTAATGACATTAACTTCCACTAGTAGGTTTTAATTTAAATAAACTCATTCTAACACGATTTTCACTCCTTTTTAGGTTGATAAGCGAATGTGAACGCCTTCAATTAAAGCTCGTATTGGCAAGCTTGTTCATACGGGCCGAATTTTTTTCATATTGGCCGATTTTCGGTTCGTATTGGCCGAGTTTGTGTCGCAGTTTCAAGTAAAACGTTTCAAATATTTAAACGGGGCTTACTGTCCTGTTTTAATGGGATGACAGTAGGGTAAGTGTGAGGTTTTGTGCACCCTAGAACCGGTTTAAACCCCCAGTGGCCTACTTTGCCACTGACCGTTCCAAGGCGGTAGCCCTATTGTCAACCCTTTTGTGTTTGTGATGTCGTTTGCATTTTTTATTACTTTTGCACTTTCGTTTGTCTGTTTGCGTGTTTGTTTTTGTGTTTTGTGGTTGACTGTCGTCCTTGAATGCTGCTTTCCCTGTCCGATATTTTTATACTTCTTTATATATGTTATATAATAAATTGTAACAGTAAACCTCTTGGAAATGTTCTATTTTATCTGCAATGGATATCTATAAATTTACCACCATTGGAGAAATATATGTAAGGTAGAACAAAATCCCATTTATTTCTTACTGGGATATATTCTTTCGATAAGGTTAATCTAAAATAACTTTGAAATTTGGTATTTTACTACGCATACATGAAAATAAAGAGATTATTTAACTGCTTGAATGGATTATAGAGAAATCCTTCAGGTCAAGGTAGTGGATGGTTATTTTCACGAACAAGCGGATGCGAGCGAGTCACTTTTCTGTTTGCAGTTAAGTGTTTTAAATTGTTTTTTCATTTGTATGATATGATGTTGTTTGTTTTAGTCCCCAAATGTGCCTCAATAACACATTTTAATTCAGGTATGAAAAATGTCATAGTAGTAGATGTTATGAATAAAAGAACATATTATTTTATCTGTTTATCTGCGTTTCAAATTCCTGTTCAGTCCAACTAAGACAACACACACTGGGTCTCATGAACTGTAATGATCTGGTCGGCTTGCTCGTTTGTTCAATCGTTGTTCAACTTTCTTTCTTTTTTCTCTGTCTGTCTCTCGATAAGTTTCGGCCATATTTTCAGCGAAAAACTATGTCATTTTATAAAATACAGTACACCAGGGGTTTGACCTAAATTATTTAAAATATCCAGGTAATATCCATGCCATTATATTCGAATATACTTAAAACATAACGTTTTTTCGTGTTTTAGTCGACGAAATTTGTAAAAGAACGTCGCCAATTGTTTTTACTTCCGCCTGGTTGCTGGTAACAACTAAGATGTAACGCGACATTTCATTGGCTGAAGCTCAGCCGTTGGTTAATGAATATTTTTGAGGGGAATTTAAACTGGTCAGCGTTATGAGGCCTACAATTTCTTTAAAAAAATAAAGATATACACATAGCTGGCAATGTTAGATAAGAAATAAAACATTTTCTAATTGATATATATTGTCCCAGATCAATACATAGTGGTTGGTACTTGAAGATCATCGAAACCGCGGTCCTTGGTTTCGATGATATTCAAGTCCCGCACACCAGGTATTGATCTGGGACAATATAAACCAGCTAGAAATGTTTTATTTCTTAATAATGTACTAACAGTGATTTATAAGAATTTCTCAGTGAGCTAATTTTCATATCACACTAAAATGATATCGTCACACCAGTGACGAGATCATTTTCCTATACCGTCACTGGTGTGACGATATCACTTTGCCGACTATTTTCTTACCATTATATAGAACTTTAAAACACTTGTTTTTCAATATTATATTTCTTCCTTCCGTCTCAGTTTTTCCATTCTGTATCAGCATCCTATGAACACAAAATTGAATCCTTTGTAATTTTGGAGTCTTCTTAGAGATGATCTTCAAAACCATAACATGTTCTTATCAAAATTGATCTCGTAAAAATCTCTGATCAGATATTGATTAAAATTGCAAGATTCTATGAATGATGCATTGGTACATGTTATAGTCCGCCAATTCTTCTACTTGAACCGCACTGACACTGGACATTCTGTACTGGCATCCCCGCTACAGGTTGCTGTATGTATCGGTGTTGGGAACTAAAAAAAATAAATAATAATAATAATAAAAAATATATTTTCTTTTCGTGTTATTTGTTAAAAACAAACATATTTTAAGTTTTCCTGAAAAAATATCCCAAAGTAATCTAGTTATAGACAAGGTGTGTAGCTCTCGCTGGTCAACATTTGATACCTAACTGTTTTCATCAATTATTTCACTGGCCCATATTCCGAGAATTATCTACAAATCTGGGTTGGTTGGAATCGCAGATGTACGTCATTTTCGAAGCCCTATTGTCAACCCTTTTGTGTTTGTGATGTCGTTTGCATTTTTTATTACTTTTGTCTTTTCGTTTGTCTGTTTGCGTGTTTGTTTTTGTGTTTTGTGGTTGACTGTCTTCTTTGAATGCTGCTTTCCCTGTCCGATATTTTTATCCTTTTTTTTGAACGATTTTACAGTTAGTTTACGTTAGTATAATCGGAAGTTTCAAGAAAACACGTTGTTTATTAATCCACACATAGCTCCTAAACATAGTAAGTATATTACATGTGTAACAATATTACATATTGATGTATTTCATTGAATTTGAAACTGAAATTAACATTACGTGGTCCGAGTATTAACTTTTATACCCCATTGAACCCCTTCTCCAAGAAGCGAAACCGTTGTTGGCCGGGGTATGAAATAAAACCTTAATTTCGGCCTAAACAGTTTGCATATTGTAAAATTAAAACATTTAATAGGTAATTTTAAACAAGCTATCGCATTGTTTCAATAAAAAATATTTTTAAACATGTTTTTTTGTCGAAATATCCGTTATAAAATCCTGCTAAATATAAGCTTTTCCATCGCTTAATGGAATTAAGGCGGGACCACGTAATGAAGTCCAACACCGCCACGTGTAAATCATATCTTATGCCATACTTTGACAATCTTTTAAATACATTAAAACTTAAAGCATCACTGACATTTCTAATAAACCTAACATTGTCATCGATATGATTTGTTTTTATAAGACAGAAATAACCGACCTATACCACGTTGAAGACATGGCTTACACGCATGTAGAATTAACAAAAGGGTTAACCATAGAAAAAGAATACAATATAAACTTATTCTGCGACAAGGACTATCACAACCTGACTTCTATGGTGATGTGATTTATAAACTTCGTAAGATTCTTGGTCATGATCACTTTCACACTATCTTTGTTAAACTTGTTAAAAAGTTTATCAAAAGAGGTTATAACCCTATCATTTTGCAACGTACTGCATGCTTGGTGGTGGACCCTTTTACAGTTCGCCACTATGCTTTCTTCTTTAATTGTACGATGACCGGACAGGCTGTGGACCCTATGATGACGCCTACCTAAAGCCCATTGGGACGGTGCCGTTTGATGTTTGTCTATGATCTTTCCTGTCGTGCCCTTAATGGTTTATTCTCTTGTTGCTCTGGCTTCTGCCAAGTCATTGAGTACCTTCATTGTTGCTTTCTAGGCTATTGTTTGCTTTGTATTATATGTACACGAGCATATTTGTGTTTTAGTTATATTGCCTATTGATGCTGCCTTGTTGGTTAGAGATTAGATGGCGGGGATTTCTTTATTTACACTGTCCTGTTTTAATGGGTTGACAGTAGGGTAAGTGTGAGGTTTGGTGCACCCTAGAACCGGTTTAAACCCCCAGCGACCTTTGTTGCCACTGGCCGTTCCAAGGCGGTAGCCCTATTGTCAACCGTTTTGTGTTCGTGATGTCGTTTGCATTTTTTATTACTTTTGCCTTCTCGTTTGTCTGTTTGCGTGTTTGTTTTTGTGTTTTGTTGTTGACTGTCGTCCTTGAACGCTGCTTTCCCTGTCCGATATTTTTATCTTTCTTATTATAAACGGTTATAGCTTGACCATTCCTGAGGTACTAGTTGTCAGTATTAACCCGAATATAAAGGTTGCTATAGATCCGAAATCCCAAGAAGACGTTAGCCAAAACCAAATATATCTGAAGAAGAAACTTGATAATGGACTGGTTGTGCATGGGATAAACACTGGATTTGGTGGCGACTTGGCGATGTCCAAAAAGCCCTTATTCGACATGTAAATGCTGGTATGGGACCTGTGTTTGAAACTAATTTGGTTCGGCAAAGTGTTTTAGCAATGCATATTCTGATGTTCGACCAATCGTTCCGACAATGCGTGTTGACCTGCTTAATCATGATATCATACCACGTGTACCCATCAGAGGCTCGGTAAGTGCTAGTGGTGAACCGATCTTTGTTTAACTGTTTAAAACCACACACAGTATGTTTCTTAAAAAACATTTGTCAAACAAATTAACATTACTTCAATTATTGTTTGATTGACGTGTCATTATCATGCAAAACATGTTTGCATTAGGTCCTTGATATTTAAAATATATTGATGTATACATAAATGTGTGTGTGGTGTAGGTGTGTCTCGCGCACTTGTGTGCGTTTATGAAGTGCGTTTGACGATGTACCAACAAAGAAAAAAATGTCATCTGACACCATAAAGAAAGAACATTCAAGTGTGCATCGAGATATGGAATGCACAACGTACATTAAGAGCTGTCTCACCCATATAACTCAGTAGAGTCAATTCGAGTTCTGACTGTTGTCTCCAGGCAGTTGCCTAACACAATGTCACTCAGCGATTGGATCAGGTATACATTTTTTTCGTTTCTGCAACAACATTGGTTTGCCAAAATATGCTCTACTGACTTGGAAATCCATCAACAATTGCAAAAAAAAATCCAGACAAGAAGGAGGTCTTCACAGAAAAGACAATATTTACGAATCCGTCACGCGACAGTCACGCGACAGTATACCTGATCCAATCGCTGAGTGACATTTACGCACGGGTCATTAGAGTGGTAAAAAACTAATTCCGAAAAAAAAAGAGTGTGAAATTAGTTTCCAGCCTTCTATATACTACAAAACCATATACTACAAAACTATTTCTTCTTCTCTCTATCCCTCTTCTCTCTCTCCTTTGGGTGGTTGTGGGGACTGTGTTCCTTTCAGATTAGTTAATAACATAAGGTCGTAAGTGCAACTGCTTAGATTACAAAATTAAAAAAAAAAATTGAAATAACAAATACTTTGTTTTATGAGAAAGCAAACTACAGCTTATGTACCTGAAATTGTTCAGAGAATTCGCGCAGTTACTGTCAGTTCGTTTTTTCACTTTCCCGAAAACTATGATTTTTCACTTATGACGTTATAATTCTAGACCATCGAAATTTCCATGCATTATCGGATACTATTTCAGTTATATCATAATAAAAGCTTTTGTTTGGGAACAAACTTATAAGTATCTAATTAGTTAAATATATCTGGCGTTCCGTAGAAGAAAGATAATATTTTATGACGAACTACTTACAATTCTTCCCCGTTGTTTATCCGTTAGTAACTGTAAAACAATCGGCTAGTATCACGGGACGCTGATTTATTTCTAGGTTCTCCACCATGATACTGGCCAATCGTTGTCTATCTAATAGTGGTGTACTACAGTCGTTTATATTTAAAGGATGTGGACAGTCTAAAAAGCGCGCAACATTTAGGGATACGTAGTTTTATGACACATTTCCTGTTTATTGCAATTCCATAAATGAGACGTGTTGTACTGATATAGCCAAGATCATCTGAAAAGCTTGCTCGTTTTCAAGACAAACGTCTAGAACAGCTCTTCTCAAAAAGGTTTGAAGTTTGCCGAGATTCTGGTATCGTTTCTGATTGTCTGATACAGATGCACCTTCTATCGAAGATATACAGAACGGCAGAAAGACACTAAATTAATAAATAAACAAAGAGGGAATCTTCATTATTACATCGACGAACTAAATGTGAATGGTCAAAAATACTGTAACAAAAAAAAGTACAGACACGTATTTCCGGTTTCAATTTTTTTCTGCACAAAGACTAATACTAATATGTTCTTAACGCCATTAAAAGTGCTATTGTTTATGTTTATTTTATTTTGTGTCTCCAAGATCGATTGCAGTGTTATGTACATGTTAGAAAGTATCCACATTTCCTATAAAACTGGTGACCGATCAAATTCATGTATTGAAAGAAGTAAAATGGAATTATGTGAAATACATGCTTCCTATCAAACTTGCGTTTTTTAATGGCGTTTAAGTATAGATAGATTTAAATATATATATCACACTTTTGGTAGGGGCGTGTGTATAATTAAAAAAAATATATATATTGCAAGAAAGACACAGACACAGTGTGTCTTTCCCAGGATTTATGTAAATTATATTCTGATTTTGTTTAGCAATCCTTGAACAAGTCAGCTTAAAGGGGAGGTATTAACCATTATTTTGAATAAAGTGACATAAATGATAATCGATCACGGTATTTTGGTCATTTTATTTTCCTCCCGAACTTTGTAAGATCGATTTGACTGAACTAAAAAAAAAACTGCAGACGCCCATATTGAAGAGTACCAACCTCCACAGGATATACACCTTGACGTCATCGTTCACGCATGCGCAGTAGCAAAAAAGCATGTCGTTTATAAGCGCCGTCAACTCGTGATTGATTCACAAACTAAACTCATGATTTTGTAATGCAAAAGTAGATATACAAATCGAACAGGAAAGTATCATTCAAGGACGACAGTCAACCACAAACACACACAGAAACAACGAACAACTTTAAAGATGAATAAAAGGCAAGATAAGACATACAAACACAAAAGGGTTGACAATAGGGCTACCACCTTGGAACGCTCAGTGACAAAAATGGCCGCTGGGAGGGGGTGTGGGGGCGTTAAACCAGGTTCTAGAGTGCACCAAACCTCACTCTGACGCTATTGTCATCCCAATAAACGGGACAGCGTAAATAAAGAGATCCCCGCCAGGTTAAAATCTCTAACAAACAAGGCAGTATTACTATATTCCCAAAACTTCTAACTTAACATTTTTATAATGTTTTTTCCTCAAAGCTGGTAGAATCGGCTAAAAAACTTGATCGGAGATGGCGGGGTTAAACACTTATTATTGTTGTAGTTAAACATGGTTGGTACCGTTAATTGTTTAATTAAGATGGCCGACTCTATTCCAAATTATGCAAAGACTTAACCAAGTCATGAACTTCTCATGAACCGAAATCAAAGTGTACTCCAACAACTCGGTGGTTCCCACTTTTTTGATAAGACGAGCGTTTTTTATCTGCAAGAAACTGATATTATTACCTTGACCTTTCTTAAGCACACGTTTGCACCCAGCTACAGCACATAACGGCATGTTTAACATATACCATAAGGTATATAATTCTACGTAGGTAATTATATACGAATAATGCGGAACCGCTAATCGCTTAGAACCAGTGTCGACACTAACCTTAACAAGAGCGAAACTAGGAACGTGTTCTCTATGAGGTTTAATTGACTACTGGGGAAAAACGGGACAATCATTAAATGAACAAGTATATATTACATATAAATATTTGAGGAACTATGGACAAATATGTTCACCTTTAAACGATAAATTGTTTCTGGATTTACATATGCATGTTTATTGTGGTCGAAAGTGTACTTAACCATGATCTACGATGTAATCACACATACTTGCATTACAAAAAATGAAATATGTGGATGCTAACAAACAGGATATGCATGCATATGATGAAGTCCTACACCTTTATGTCACCGACCAATTAGTCAGATGACAATACTTAATGCGGTTTATCACCATTAGGCTGACAAACCAAGTTGTTACAGTTGTCTAGGTTGCCAAGGCCACGTGGCCGTAACTGGAGGTTATCGGTACGATGATAACTATTTCCCTCCGAATTCAGTTCCGCTTACCTCAATGTTCTAGGTGTCATTGCATCATTAATTTTCCTTCGTTGGATATAGGAATGATGTATGTACCATTTTTATAATTCAGTTTTTTTTACTGAGTTTGAAGAGGAAACTGGCATTAAAACTATTTTTCTAATCTACGAAGTAGTAGTAGCTGCTATTAAAACTTTTAGAAAACAATTGTAAAACAAAATAACTATGAACAACTTAAAAAAAAAATATCTGATTAAAGCAATCATCAAAAACAAGAAAGGTTGCGCTGATATGTATTCCATTTTTAACAGAAATAATGGGTTTTGTTCTACTAGGGAACAAATACTAATTATTTCAGGGGGTGGAAATCAGAGGTTATTATGAACGTGTAATTGCTGTGACCGCCAATTGGTCAGTATCGATCTGTTTTTGCGTTCTAAAAATCGGTATTTAATTGTTATCTCCAAACTACTTGTTGATAATACGCATCAAATATTAGTGTTGAATACTTGTTACATGTCGGTATAACCCTGCTTATGTTCGCAACGGCCGTATTGTGCTACGATGTTGACAGATAGGAATATGCAAAAGGAACGACAACTCTGGTTATTGATTGGAATTTGGAGTCGTGCAGGATGGAAGATGAAGTTTGCCAAGGCTGTGAACTTATTTAGACATAGATAAGTAGTGTATATTTAACCCCAGGGATCTAACAATATACTTGACAAAAGCAGAAGAAGGTTTTAGCTTTACTTTCGATCTGTTTACACTTGCGTATATACTCAACGATAAAAACCGAAGCAAGTTTGAATGATAGGTTTGGGTCCACCAATATTTCTAAACGATCGATATACTACAATAAGTATGTGTAACATTATGTTTAAATAATATCCGACAGGTATTTAAGTGTATAATAACAGTTTTGAAACGGAAGTGTTTATTTCGATTCTTCTGTCATAGCCTAACAGAAGTACGACACTGTATGTGCTATTGCTTTAAAATGAAAGTTGATTCCATCTTATTATTTTGTCATTTCTGTATCGAACACAAGTCGACAACAAGTCGTCAATATTGTCGACAATAGTACAATATTGTATTAAAGGAACGTGTGGATGTCAATTGTTGGGTCATAGCCTAACATAATTCTTTCCAAGTTAGCGGTACAGTGTTACAATTGGAAATCACAGTATTTAAATGCTATCTCGAAACCAATTGTTAATACGCATCAATTGTTATTGAATGTGTGTGTAGATGGGCACATCAATTTCTTTTACATCGACATCAAAAATCAAATGGAAACATATTCTGAACAAAACAGCTAACGCACGAGTAGACAATAACTTTAATATCTCAATAATAACAATCAATCAATAAATCAAAACAAATTTCATTCTGAACGAGACAAATATCTTATCAATAACGACTGTAAATTTAAAAAAATCATTCAAATCGACTGTCTCCAAAGGTACCAATCGGCATATAATAAGTTCACACATTAAAGGTATTGTCTACTGGTGCATTAGCTGTTTGGTTCATTATATTTATGATATTGAAGCCGGAACATGGAAAGTCATATATTCATCCCCTTTCAAAATTACTTCTAGCACAATACTACAATGGTTTCAAACAAGAATTAACCATCGGCTTCTTTCAACAAAGCATTATCTACATAAAATAATAAAGTAGAAAACCCTTTTTGCCACCTCTGCCACCAAGACGAGACTATAGTTCATATGTTTGGGACCTGTCCTTCATTTCAACATATTTTAACACAGATACTTTCTTTTTAACAAAATTACATAAATCTGAATTTGTCAGAACAAGCATTTATTTTTAACACAAGTGAAGAACAATCGACTGTAGAGTCGATTAAATAATTAAGAGAAATTAAATACTACATATTTACCTCAAAACGACTAAAAACACCGCTCTCCCTTACCCCAATGATATACAGACTAAGGCAAATAGACAAATCGCAATTAGAAATAATCAACTAGAATGATTTGATTCATCGAGCAAGTACTACTAACTCCTATCCATGCACTCCTCCGGGTACTATTTTAGAGCAAACCCAAGACATTGATAATTCGTAAATCAATTATATCAATATTGAATAGTTATACATATACAATTTTTATAAGCAGATGGGCCTTTGGACAACTGTTAGATAAAGGGGTTTGTTTGTTTATGTGTTTTTTCCTTAAACATAATTTGTTTCCTGAAATCATATGTTCCCTGCCATAATCGTACAATACATGTATCTTTTCTGTATTAATTTTAATTTCATTATACTAAAATATTATTTGTATGAATATTGTATGTAAATGTAAAAATATTGTAAGGTGTGGTAAGGGATGGTCCTCCCCGACCTGTGCTGCAATAATTGACGGGGAGATTAAACGGGTCGTCAAAAGACGGCTCCAAAAAAAAAAGGACTGATGTATGTCAAGAGACATAAAATGCTCATTTGTTTGTTTAGACTTTCGTACTTAATAAAAATGATTTTAGTAAACTCAGTGTATATTGCAATGTTGAAAATCTTAACCATTACGTGGTCCCGCCTTAATTCCATTAAGCGATGTAAAAGCTTATCTTAGCAGGATTTTATGATATTTCGACAACAAAACACGTTTAAAAACATTTTTTACTGAACAAAATGACTGTTTAAAATTACCTACTAACTGTTTTAATTTTACAATATGTAAACGTTTTAAGACGAAATTAGTGTTTTATAACCTCATCTAACCCCGCTTTCGCTTCTAGGAAAAGGGGTTGGAGGGGTATGAAGGATAATACTCGGTAATGTTTGTACATAAAATTCCTATCTAAAACAATAGTTATACAGTACCAAATTGAAATAGATGAAGAGGAAACACTGTCTGTATTTTACAAAACAACAACGAAAAATCATATTTTACTGAAAAAAAGTTTGAAATCGGGCCGATCTTTTTGGAACGGTCGCGTTTGTGCAAAAACATAAATTTTATTATGGCCTTAGCTAGTTTTATTGCTACAGAAAAGTGAATACTCGATCACTTCTGCGTGAGTACTTATACATAAGCATTTAGGACAATCCTCTAAACAACGCTTTAATGAAACAACAAGTAAACCAAGAGCACCGCATGCGGATGCTGATGCTCGTCTTTGTAATGTAAATCAGAAAAAGTTGATTACATTGAGAAGTGAATGAACCAGAATCACCCTTAACGGTATTTAATACATTCCAAAGATTACTGCATACTTTATTTACCTAGAGCTAAAGGAGTTACAGCTCCCGAATTCGAACATAATACTTTAAATTGGTTGAGTACGCGTGTGTGTGTATGTGTACACAGATGCATACATATGCGTGGCATGCGAGTGCAGTAGAGTGTGATATAGTAAGAGTGAATCGTCTATCCACTCGTTCCGTTTAGGGTTCTTAGGGTTCACAACTGCACGAAATACCCGGATGATGCAGTGTATAGACAGACAGACAGACAGACAGACAGGAAGGCAGGCAGGCAGTCACATAAATACTTATAACTAACTGACAGACACATGTATCACGCAATCACTATCAGGCTATGGGAGACTGTACGGTGGTAACCGATAATTTGAGCAAACATGGCGGCAAAAATCTTTTTTTTTTCATCTGTACATGTCCATATTTTTTTATCAGAATGGGCTATTTAATGCAACATCGCAAAGCTGCAGACAGCCAAAATAAAATAGGAACGTTTTATAACTTAACAGATCATATCCTGAAAACATAAAACATAAAACAACAAGCATTCATGTACTTGGTCAGTATGCGATTGCTCATTAGGAAGTAACATTTTAAAGAACATTTCCATCTGCAAACATCACTCAAAAAGGTTCAGCAATTCATTTTCAGTTAGGAATAGATTCATGTTAACGCTTTAGCACACTCCTACCCTGCTAAGCGATATACAACTCGAATTTGTATAATAGTCGAACAGAAAATGCAGCTTTCACAGAACACAGTAAACCCCAAAACACACAAAAGGACAAACATATTACAAAGGTCCACTCTCATACTCTTTTATAAATGGTAAAGTTAACAAAGAATAAGGTCATATGACGTCACAAACACAAAAAGGGTTGACAATAGGTCTACCGCCTTGGAACGGGGGCTTAAACCAGGTTCTAGGGTGCACCAAACCTCACACTTACCCTACTGTCATCCCAATAAAACGGGACAGTGTAAATAAATAAATCCCCGCCATGAACTATT
Organism: Cyrtodaria siliqua; assembly: GCA_037043455.1. Classification (NCBI taxonomy): domain Eukaryota; kingdom Metazoa; phylum Mollusca; class Bivalvia; order Adapedonta; family Hiatellidae; genus Cyrtodaria; species Cyrtodaria siliqua. The sequence goes on from JAWPHD010011360.1 coordinate 83,672, forward strand.
CTCTAACCAACAAGGCAGCATTAGTAGGCAATATAAGTCAAACACAAAGATGCTCGTGTATATATAAATACAAAAAAAACAATAGCCTAGAAAGCGACAAGAAGGTACTCAATGACTTGGCAGAAGCCAGAGCAATAAGAAAATAAACCATTGAGGGTACGACAAGACAAGATTGTAGACAAACATCAAACGTCACCGTCCTTTTGGGCTTTAGGTAGACGTCGTCATAGAGTCCACAGCCTGTCCGGTCTTCGCACAATTAAAGGGGAAAGCATATTTGCGAACTGTAAATGGGTCCACCACCAAGCATGCAGTTCGTTGCAAAATAATAGGGTCATAACCTCTTTTGATAAACCTTTTAACGAGTTTAACATAGATAGTATGAAAGTGATAATGACCAAGGATATTACGAAGTCTGTAAATCACATCACCATAGAAGTCAAGTTGTGACAGTCCTTGTCTCAGAAGATTTAGCACACGAAAACTGGTCCTTCACTTCTTTTTTCTACGGGTGTAGCGAGCGTCAGCATTATTTGACTGTACTGTTTTTTTTCATTACGGTTAGTTTGAGCTAAATTGTGAGCATCTGTAAGGGTATATTGATCATATTTCTGTACGGGTGTGTTTGAATATACGAGAGATAATACAGGAAACGTCATAACTGTTTTTAAAAATGATGTTGGCATAACATGTTAAAACACACTGATTGCTCGTGATGTCCCGTTGTCATGGTGGGATTATATAGCACTCTGGGGCGTTGCTAGAGCGGTTTTAAAAGTAAATAAGAAACAAACTATGCATGTGTGTGTGTGAAGGGTTGAGGAAGTGGTGGGGATAGGGGGAGGTGGGGTTCTAAATATTTTAGACGTAGATAATCTGTGGTGCATATTTTTAATGCCTGCTTTGATGACTTATTCTTGATTTTTTGAAGCCGGGCAATGTGTACGC